>JAJQKJ010000241.1:0-165895 GCA_029574335.1 Rana kukunoris | reverse complement strand
TTATCATAGTATTACATTTTGTCATTTCAAGGACATTCCTTGTGGACCACTTACTATGTTGAACCGCAGAATACAATTTTTTACCGCTGCACAATTCCATGTACCTTACATCAGCAAATGAGAGCAATTTTAATAAATATGAATTGCTGTCTCAGATAGAACTATGAAAAGAACTGTGAATTTGGATTTGTTCTTTCCAAGTAGGGGCCTGTCTCTACCTTCCTTTAGACTAGCCGTTCAAACAGTGCTTTTCCTATCTTTTTTTCACTTCATAGCAAGAGTGCTGTAAACTTCACATGATCATATATGAGTCTGAATACTAACAAAATGTTTCCCAAGAAGAGTGTGGTATCCTTATAGGTACAGGTATAGCCTATTTACATGGGTGCAACAATCTTTTTCTGAAAAGAAGGGGAAATGGGAAAAAATAAAGAAAGGGTAATGGAACTTTGTATGAAACACAACACTAGGTAGAATGAATCAATCAATAAAGATCCCAACAATTTTTTCGTTATAACTAATCAGGGATGGAAACACACACTTAACTATTTGTTTACCCCATGATTCTCTGTTGACATACATCAAGTACCAGTATACAGTAGATTACATGCAACACCGGGTTAGTCCATTTTGTTAGAGTTCTTTGTGAGGTCAGCACTTGGGGGTTGTTCTCACTTAATTCCGGGAGTTGCGACCCACACAGTGGCTATCCCCCACTCCCCCGATCTCATTGATCGCGGGTCTTGCACTAGCTGCGCGTCGAAGCCACGCTCTACCTGCCCGTACGAGTGACGTCATCTCTGAAGCTGTGTGCTGACGTGATATTTTTCCATCTGCGTGCAGCATGAGGGAGGATTAGGTGCCTATATATAAACGCTAGTCACTTGGACATGGTCTCTTCCTCTCTCAGCACGTTCAGTGTGATGTTGGTGGGGCTCTGCTGGAGGACGGGCCGTCCTTCATCACCACTCCTTCATGAAGTATACACCTTGTTCATCCTTATCCATCTTGGCACATCCACACCACTCTTGATCGTATGCTTCACTAGTGTTGCTCAAGAATATTCGTATTGCGAATATTCGTTACGAATATTGTATATTCGAGTATTCGCGAATAACTCGAATATCGCGGTGAATATTCGCTATTGCGAATATTCGTATTTTTTCAAATTTATTTTTAAAACAGATCACACCCTAGTGATCTCCATCGACGTCTAAAAGCATTGCTGGTATGATTAGAGACCCTGGGCCGAGTAGCTGAGGCGATCCTTTTATGTTGCCGAATATTCGCAATGCAAATATTCGTATTACGAATATTCGCGAATACTTTCTCTGCCCTTCTTTTGCATCAGAGCCAATCAGAGTTCTCCTACCACAGTTGTCAGAGGTTAGCAACCTCCATAGCAACCAATAGGAACCTGCCTGCATGACCATTATATAAGATCACTCCCAGCAGTATTTCAGTGCAGATTCACAAGGTGGCTAGAGAGAGTGGAGTGTTTCTGTGCGTTTTTCCTGTGTATTGCGATCTTAGAGCTTAGCATTGTGCTTCCTATAGTGCTTTCAGTTCTGAGTTTCCTGCTTCTAAAACCAAATGCTTTTTTCAAAGCAAAAGACCCAACAGCTTTTCTAAAAGCTCAGATTTGTGTTGTTTTGTCCATGTTAGTGTAGCTTAGTGTTAGGTAGATTTCTGTGTAGTTAGTGTAAGTGTACATTTCTTTAAGGTAGCTTAGTTTAGTGTCTGTTTAGTCTCTGTATTTTGTGTATAAAAAAAAAAAAAAAATGTGCTTTAGTTTAGTCATATAAGTTTGTGTAAGTACAGTTAGTGTTTAGTGCATATTAGTTTATTATTTGTAGTCCTCGTCTTTTTCCTTGTCAGTCAGTGTAAAAAAAATAAAAAATAAAAATAAAACAAAATGTAGCTTTAGTTTAGTCATATAAGTTTGTGTAAGTAGAGTTAGTGTTTAGTGCATATTAGTTTAGTAATCCAGGAAATGATCTCCGTTTTCACGTGTTGTTCGCGCGCATGCGCGGACGAGAATTTCACAATCAATTTCGCATTCGCATTAGCGAAATTTCGCAAAATCTTTTTTTTTTTATAAAATATCACGAATATTCGATATTAACGAATATTTCACGAATATTCTTCTATATATTCGTGAAATATCGCGAAATCGAATATGGCGTATTCCGCTCAACACTATGCTTCACCCCAAGCCCTAGGTAACACCTACTGTAGTGGCTTCCTCTATTGAATTTATGGTGATTTGTCACTTCCCTTCCTTAATCTTCGTTCACGCCCTTTAATTTTCCTCTTGGGCGTCTCCTATGTTCTCACTTCACTTATTACACATATGTTCAATCCTTTCTTTCCTTTCCTTTCATTAGCTCAGCATATTACCCTTATGCTCACTACTTTAAAATTATCATTTGTTACAGAAGCCCCACGGGCTCATACTATTCACTATAGTTTTGGAAGGGGGATTCCTTCTCATGAGATGCTTTTTCACCAATGGTTTTCAGCCCCCCTTGTCTCCGCATTGTTACCACCTCAGCTCCCGGGGGGATGTTCCCCCAGTGCCTCCAATCATCATTACCGTGATCTACGTTCTTTTAAATTTACCCATAGGTAAGAGTGCTAGGACCATATGTAACGGCTACCCAAGTAGGGAGAGGGTATCAGCCGTTGGAGACGTCCTTTTCCCAGGCAAGTTGCTATGCAAGTAAGTCCAGTATAAACTCATCCACGAGATCCAGAGGGAGAGTCAGGTTCAGTTGTAAAATGAACAGAATAATAATCCCATCGCATGCCCTTTCAAGAATGAGACGGGGCTACATTTTGAAGGGTCAAGTAGACTAGCTTTAATGGTACATCTCTTGGTTTATATCTAGTTACAAGCTTGTGAGTAATCAAGGAACAATGGAACTCTCCGCCCCCTCCCTCCACAGGAGGGCCCCAAGGTAGATACCCTGGCACCAGGCCAAAGAAGCCACATTCCTTTATCAATAGAATTCAATCAACCCACAAAACAATACTCAATCACACATAATCCCATCAGTAGCTAAACATTTTGGCACCGCAAAGCCTGACAAGTTCTTCTGAACATAAGTGACATGCTAATTCAATACACCTGACAAGAGACTGCTAATTTGTAATACAATACACAAATGAGAGTCAATTCGCTGAAGAAGAGGGCATTAGAATTTAGCAGTGATAGAGTCACTCTACAATGAACCCTTTGAGCTCAGAATAAACAAACTTAAAATAGCCCTACAGATATCTCAGAATATATTGTGGATAATCCATATCTAATAATCCTATCTCAGGTAGTCCCAGATATCATTATTATAGATGTACAGGCAGAATACATAGTTCTGTTACACTGCTCCCCTTTTGTGGAACACTCCGGCAGACCCGAATTGATCCTTTTCGGTCAACTTGGGATGTCCAGAACTAGGAGGCCGGGGTGACATCTGTTTGCCGGGATAAACCATCAGCATTGTCATCTGGCTTACCAGGTCTGTAGCTGATGGTGAAGGTGAATAATGGAATTCAGTTCTGGAACAGTCACTTGCTTTGCTCTCTCAATGGCTCCCAAAACCTGTTGCTGATGCTCTTGGGAGAGATAAGGCACCACCTGAGCGCAAATCCCATTTAACCTTTTGACAATTTCAGCCTGTTTGTGCATTTCAATGTTCAAGCCACGGGACATCTCATAATACATGACATAGTGTCGTTGCATCTCCGATTTCTCATTGGCCAACTTGTCACATTCCCATTTTAGACTGTAATATTGGGCCGATTTACAGTACATTCAGGGAAGGTAGTCTTACCAGGGTCTCAGCAGCAAGCGAGTTGGTTCCAGCAACACGGGTTGGGGCACAGGTAGTCACTGTGTGAGCTTCAGCGGGGCACATCGAGGCGTACGCAGAAACAAGGGGGGCCAAATCATTCCCCAGTAGTGCATCTGCTGGCAAATCCTTCATCACCCCCACATTCACATGTCCCGAACCAACCCCCCAATCCAGGTGAACCCGGGCAACGGGTAGCCGGAAGACGGTTCCTCCCGCTACTCTTACGGCTACGGTGTCTCCGGTGTGCTGGCTCTCTATGATGAGTTTCTTCTGTAGCAGTGTCAACGTGGCCCCAGTATCGCGTAGCCCATTGGCTACCTTTCCATTGACCCAGACAGTCTGCCTGTGTTGCTGCCTGTTGTCCTGGTTAGCTGCTTGTATCGGATCTGCCTCGTGCAAAACGCCCTAATGTTCTTCCTCCCCAACGCAGTGGGCCGCAGGCATGGATGTGTGGGGGTTCCCCCTTTCTGGCTGTCTCCATGACTGTGACTGCCTGGGTGGATTCAATGGACAGTCTGACTTTTTGTGCCCTGGTTGGTTACACCCAAAACACTTGATGGGTTGTGAGTAGCCCTGGGAGTTGAACCTAGGCTGCTGAGGATAAGTAGCCGCTGGAGGTGGTGTTGTAGGACGGTCTAACTGGGGTTGGTAGGCAATAGCCGGAGGGGGTGCCGCGAATCGATAATCCACCCGAGCTGTCGTCTTGCCCTTAGAGTTATCCTGTTTGCGGGCGTCTGTGTATTCATCCGCCAGGCGAGCTGCTTCAGGCAAGGAGAAAGGTTTTCGGTCCCGGACCCACTCTCTGACTTCCAGGGACAGTTTGTCAAAGAAGTGCTCCAGCAGGAACACTTGCAGCACCTCTTTCCTGGATTCTGCTTGGTATCCATCGACCCAGTGGGATCCTGTGCGGTGTAGGCGGCATGCCCACTCGGTATATGAGTCTCCAGTCTGCTTGCTCATCTCTCGGAACCGCCTCCAGTATGCCTCTGGTTTGACGGCATACCTGGCCAAAAGTGCTTCTTTTACCAGTCCATAGTTCATAATATCCTTGTCTGGGATGGCCAATTTCCCAGACAAAATGGTAACCCATTCCTCTGTGGGCACCCGGTGTAGTGAGCACTGCCTCTCAAAATCAGCCAAATATCCATCTATTTCCTCCTCACTTTCTACAAAAGTTTTAAATGCAGTAAACGGTATTTTCTTTCCTGTAGCAGCGGGTGGGGACGTAGGAACTGCGTGTATAATGGGCTGTCTAGCTCTTACCAGTTCCAGTTCGTGTCCCCTCTTAGTTTGAATCTCCTCTCTTGCTTCCCGGAACAGCTGGTTTATTAGTTCCGTGGACGTTTCTGGATACAAGGATAATCTCCACTGTACAATATCAGTAATTACATCTTCCTCGCTGACAGGTGCTAGGGGCTCAGTTCCTTCCATGGATCCATCCATTTGGTCCAGCTCCAGCAGGTCAGCTATCAGCTCCCTCCATGGTCTGTTACTGGCACTCCTACCACGACTCTCCAATAAATCTTTTAGTGTGGATCTTTTCAGCCTGGCGTACTGAGACTCCATTCCGAACTTGCTCCTTGGACAAAAGGACCATCCCGCTGCTGCCAACCAATGTAATGGCTACCCAAGTAGGGAGAGGGTATCAGCCGTTCGAGACGTCCTTTTTTCCCTGGCAAGTTGCTATGCAAGTAAGTCCAGTATAAACTCATTCACGAGATCCAGAGGGAGAGTCAGGTTCAGTTGTAAAATGAACAGAATAATAATCCTATCGCATGCCCTCTCAAGAACGAGACGGGGCTACATTTTGAAGGGTCAAGTAGACTAGCTTTAATGGTACATCTCTTGGTTTATATCTAGTTACAAGCTTGTGAGTAATCAAGGAACAATGGAACTCTCCGCCCCCTCCCTCCACAGGGGGGCCCCAAGGTAGACACCCTGGCACCAGGCCAAAGAAGCCACGTTCCTTTATCGATAGAATTCAATCAACCCACAGAACAATACTCAATCACAGATAATCCCATCAGTAGCTAAACATTTCGGCACCGCAAAGCCTGACAAGTTCTTCTGAACATAATTGACATGCTAATTCAATACACCTGACAAGAGACTGCAAATTTGTAATACAATACACAAAAGAGAGTCAATTAGCTGAAGAAGAGGGCATTAGAATTTAGCAGTGAAAGAGTCACTCTACAATGAACCCTTTGAGCTCAGAATTAACAAACTTAAAATAGCCCTACAGATATCTCAGAATATAATGTGGATAATCCATATCTAATAATCCTATCTCAGGTAGTCCCAGATATCATTATTATTAGATATGTGCATTCCCGTTCGTAACGATGTTGTTTTCGTACGAAAATGTTCATTTTCGTACCCACAGGATAATGTGTACATACGAAAAAATTAAAGCTCCAAAATACGAAAACTACGAGATTACGAATGAGCCGCATAACGAACAACCGCAAATACGAACGAATGATCCGACGAAAAAAACGCCAAAACGAAAACTGCAAAAAGAACAAAAATGACATCTATAACAAAAGATTTACATTCTGTATTTTGTTTGAATCCTTTTTCTGTTTGTTTTCAATCCTATGTTCATTGTTCATATGACATCTATAACAAAAGATTTGCATTTTGTATTTTGTTTCAATACTTTTTCTGTTTGTTTTCAGTCCTATGTTCATTGTTCATATGACATATATAACAAAAGATTTGCATGCTGTATTTTGTTTCAATCCTTTTTCTGTTTGTTTTCAGTCCTATGTTCATTGTTCATATGACATCTATAACAAAAGATTTGCATGCTGTATTTTGTTTCAATCCTTTTTCTGTTTGTTTTCAGTCCTATGTTCATTGTTCATATGACATCTATAACAAAAGATTTGCATGCTGTATTTTGAATCCAAAATACGAACAGAAAAAAGGAATTTAAAATACAGAATGCAAATCTTTTGTTATAGATGTCATATGAACATACGACTGAAAATAGCAAAAGAAAAGGGTTTCAAGATACTGCAAATCATTGATGAAAATTCACGAAAATTATTGTCTAACAAGTAACGAACATGAATTAAACAGAATAACGAACCATCCCGCATGTACGAAAATAAAACAGTAACGAAAATACAAAACGATCGGAATACGAAAAAATCGCGTCATACGAAAAACGAACGGGAACAAACAGGAAAACGGGTGTCTTACGAAAAAGGAACAAAAACGAAAAAACGGAACGATACGAAACATCTGTGCACATGTCTAATTATTATAGATGTACAGGCAGAATAATCCCATCAGTAGCTAAACATTTCGGCACCGCAAAGCCTGACAAGTTCTTCTGAACATAATTGACATGCTAATTCAATACACCTGACAAGAGACTGCAAATTTGTAATACAATACACAAAAGAGAGTCAATTAGCTGAAGAAGAGGGCATTAGAATTTAGCAGTGAAAGAGTCACTCTACAATGAACCCTTTGAGCTCAGAATTAACAAACTTAAAATAGCCCTACAGATATCTCAGAATATAATGTGGATAATCCATATCTAATAATCCTATCTCAGGTAGTCCAGATATCATTATTATTAGATATGTGCATTCCCGTTCGTACGGATGTTGTTTTCGTACGAAAATGTTCATTTTCGTACCCACAGGATAATGTGTACATACGAAAAAATTAAAGCTCCAAAATACGAAAACTACGAGATTACGAATGAGCCGCATAACGAACAACCGCAAATACGAACGAATGATCCGACGAAAAAAAACGCCAAAACGAAAACTGCAAAAAGAACAAAAATGACATCTATAACAAAAGATTTACATTCTGTATTTTGTTTGAATCCTTTTTCTGTTTGTTTTCAATCCTATGTTCATTGTTCATATGACATCTATAACAAAAGATTTGCATTTTGTATTTTGTTTCAATACTTTTTCTGTTTGTTTTCAGTCCTATGTTCATTGTTCATATGACATCTATAACAAAATATTTGCATGCTGTATTTTGTTTCAATCCTTTTTCTGTTTGTTTTCAGTCCTATGTTCATTGTTCATATGACATCTATAACAAAAGATTTGCATGCTGCATTTTGTTTCAATCCTTTTTCTGTTTGTTTTTAGTCCTATGTTCATTGTTCATATGACATCTATAACAAAAGATTTGCATGCTGAATTTTGTTTCAATCCTTTTTCTGTTTGTTTTCAGTCCTATGTTCATTGTTCATATGACATACATCTATAACAAAAGATTTGCATGCTGTATTTTGAATCCAAAATACAAACAGAAAAAAGGAATTTAAAATACAGAATGCAAATCTTTTGTTATAGATGTCATATGAACATACGACTGAAAATAGCAAAAGAAAAGGGTTTCAAGATACTGCAAATCATTGATGAAAATTCACGAAAATTATTGTCTAACAAGTAACGAACATGAATTAAACAGAATAACGAACCATCCCGCATGTACGAAAATAAAACAGTAACGAAAATACAAAACGATCGGAATACGAAAAAATCGCGTCATACGAAAAACGAACGGGAACAAACAGGAAAACGGGCCGGGCGTCTTACGAAAAACAAACAAAAACGGAACGATACGAAACATCTGTGCACATGTCTAATTATTATAGATGTACAGGCAGAATACATAGTTTCGTTACACCATAGTTTTTTGTTCCCTCTCTACCTGTTCTAATTAACTACCATTGATTATGAATTTAACAATCTATTATAGGTACTCCAGTGTATAGCTGCTCCTGATTAGTGGAAACAATCCACAAAACACACCAAGCTTTTATATTTGATGCTATGTCACACAGTAATCATGTGTTTAATATGGGTTTTATTTGTTTGAATCATATATATATAATACCTATCATGTTTTTACATATTTTGGGTATACTTCTAGTTCATCATTAATCATGTGTAACTATGTATATTATGCAATCAATTTTATCATTATGTGATTTACCAATCATGTTTACCTTATTCTGTATCATACCTATTGATTTCATATGCATATTATCTAATAAATATCATATTTACTAGGGTTGTCCCGATACCAAGCATTTCCCTGAGTACTTGTACTCGGGGGGAAATGCTCCGATGCCTCACCCGATACCTGGGCAGGCAGGGAGTTGCAAGTCTTCCCCCCCGTGCTCCGTGCCGCTCTTCTCCTCCTCCACCGTACTCCGTGCCGCTTTTCTCCTCTCCTCGCTCCCCGTGCTCCATGCCACTCTTCTCCTCCTTCCGTCAGTGCCGCTCTCTCCCCCGTCAGTGCCGCTCGTCTCTCCCCCGTCAGTGCCACTCTTCTCTCCCACCATCAGTGCCGCTCTTCTGCCCCCCGCCAGTGCCGCTCTTCTGCCCCCCGTCAGTGCCGCTCTTCTGCCCCCGTCAGTGCCGCTCTTCTGCCCCCATCAGTGCCGCTCTTCTGCCCCCTGTCAGTGCCGCTCTTCTGCCCCCCATCAGTGCCGCTCTTCTGCCCCCCATCAGTGCCGCTCTTCTGTCCCCGTCAGTACCGTCAGTGCCACTCTGCTGCCCCCCCATCAGTGCCGCTCTTCTCCCCCCGTCAGTGCTGCTCTCCCCCCTCAATTTGTGGGAGCGGCTCCTACCTTTTCCGAATGAATAGAGTCAGTGATCACTGACTCTGTCTATTTATATAACTGAAACATTGTAACCTGTGATTACGATGCTTCCGTTTATGAATGGAGAGGAGCTTCTCTCCATTCATAAAGCTGAGGCTGCTGAGAAAGGGACTGGGGAATATGTGTCCTTAGTCCCTTTCTCTGTCTTTAAGGGGAGATGTCAGAGGTCTGTAAATAAAAATTAAAAAACACACTGACACTTCACCCCCCCCCCCAAAAAAAAACAACAACAAAAATCACTGTAAAAAAAAAATCACTGTAAAAAAAATATATAAAAAAAAAAAAAAACACCACTGTCACATGACATTAAAAAAAAAAGTATCGGTATTCGGTATCGGCGAGTACTTGAAAAAAAGTATCAGTACTTGTACTCGGTTTCAAAAAAGTGGTATCGGGAGAACCCTAATATTTACCTTTATTGATCAATTCATTCTACCCGAGTGTTGTGTTTTATACAACGTCCCATTTCCCCTCCTTTTCAAATAAATACGGATGGAGACCTGTGTACTGTAGTAGTCATGGTCTCATACAGTCCCAACAATTTTTTTCTTATAAACAATCTTTTTCTTCTTCTCCTGGGACTGAAACACACACAGGGCAATAATAGTTATAGAAGCCTTTCTCAACCAGTGTTCCTCTAGAGCACAGGTGTCAAACACAAGGCCCGCGGGCCGAATCCGGCCCTCCAGGCCATTTAATGTGGCCATCGCACCTCGCCTGCAGCTGCAGGAGAGCTCCAGCCCACCTCTGGTCCTACTCCAGACCCTTACTTCCTGCTTTCAAGCAATGCATCCAGCTTCTTCCCAGCAGCAACATAAGGAAAGGGGGTGCAATGGGATGTAAGGGAGAGTGGGGGACTCAACTTCTGATGGTGGGGTGGCTCTTGATGTAAAGGGGAGGGGATGCGCTGGACATATAATCTTACAGATAAAACCGGCCCTCTCGAGGGCAATCGTAATGCCGATGCGGCCAACTATGAAATTGAGTTGGACACCCCTGCTCTAAAGGTTGCTGGGATTTATTTTAGCAATCAGCAATATCTATTAGGTTCTCATATAGATAAAGAGATTGCTGACAATGGTTACCTATCTGTAAGGGTGGTATTCCTGCCAATGACTACAAATGTAAGAAACTTTCTTCCCAGGGAACACTGATGTATCATGAGCTGTAGAAACTGTAATTAATTGCAGGGGTCCATTGAGCCCCAAAAGCTATTTCAAGGGTTCCTCTATGTTAAAGAAGTTGAGAAAGGCTGAGATATAGTATGCCTGTCATGAGAAAATATAGAGTGTGCTACTGCTGGCCTTCTTAAATTGCTAGTTGTCTGGATTTAATCATCTTGCATCACAGACCTGGAATAAGAATGCTGTAATTAACTGTCAGAATTCCTTATCTCTATATTTTTTCCAGGTCAGTGAGTTTAACAAAGAATTAAAGCATCAGCATTAACATTTAAGTATGACAGTCAGGAAACTAATATTCTCAAAAGGAAAGGTCAGCAATGGAAGCCTCCATAATTTACTTATGATAGGTGTGCTTTACCTTCTTTTTCCCCTTCCTCATTTAAATAGGGGAAGTTTTGTCCCTTTAGCATGGAGAAATTTTCCAGCAAGTTGGAAAATCTCTGTGTACCATGAGGGCATTTCCAATATCTTATAGCGCATATTATTGCCTGCCTAAGTTCGTATTAAACAGCCCTATTGTTTGTTGTGTGTGTTTGTTGTTATGCAAAAATTGCAATTATGTTGTTTTGTGCTTTTTTTTGAAAATCTTCTTTATTTTATTTGAAAAAAACACATAGACAATACAAACGTACAATAGCACAGCCAACATCTGGCTTACAACACGGTCAGGACCCGCGCAGGGGTCGCAAGGTAGCAGTACAGAACCAAGACATGTTAGAGAATTAGCGACTACCATAATAAACCAACATCAAAGAGGTGGTCTGGCTCAAGCTCCAGGGGTAGGATGATAGTGAACAAGTTCACCTAAGTTGTTGTGCTGACAGCAGGGCCGGATTTGCTCTCTCTGCCGCCCCAAGGCCAGGTTCCACAATGCACCCCCTCCCCGCCAACCGAACCCCCCCCACCCCCAAATCAACAAAGAATGCCAACCTGGTTAGTTCAAATATATTTTTTTTTACATTTTTATCACTTTTTTTTTAATTATTTGCAGCTTGTCGTTTACTTTTTGTATAATTTTCTTACTATTTTTAATAATATTTTTCTTATTCTTTACTTTTTAATTGCTTTTTTATTTTATTAATTTAATTATTATATCCTATTTTTTATTTTTATCATTTTTTTTTCACTTTATTGCTATCACACAGGAGAAAACAATTCCCTGTGTGATAGCAATTGGAGGTGACAGGTTCTCTTTATTGACCCTGTCACCTCCAAAAACAGGAATCCTAGAACTGTGCTAGAATTCCTGTCACAGCTGGGATGGGAAGAGCACAACTCACCCCTCTCACTGTTTACATCAGCAGCAGGGACAGGAGACAGACTGGTGTGCTGGGGGAGGACAGAGTCCCAAAGACAGAGCCAGCAGAGAGAGGTGTGTGGGGGAGGATGGACAGCAGCACACATTTTACAAGTGATTTCGGTGGCATCACCGCAATCAATTGTTAAAGAGCGAACGGATTCCCCCAAACTACATTTAGTCCTGCTAGAAAGCATCTTACCACCCTTAACTGTATGTTCCGGGCGTCGGGGGGACTCCATGCCGCTGCCGCCCCTAGGTGCCCTGCTGCCCCAAGGCCTGGCCTTGGTGGCCTTGTGGGAAATCCGGGCCTGGCTAACAGAGGACGGTTCAGCAAGACTTCAAGCAACGCTATCAGAAATCAAAGAAGCCTCCTAATCTGCTGCCGCAATAGAGGGTTCTGCCAACCATTTAGACCAGAATCTGTCATATTTTTTTGGACAGCCTCTGTGTACATAGGTATCTTTGTATAAGGGTATCACATTATTGACAAGTGTTTTCCATAGACCCATCGAGGGAGGGGCCCTACGCTTACAGCATAGGACGATGGACTTCCTGGCATAGAACAGCAAGAGACCCAACAGGGTTCTCTCAGCCACCCCCCTGGGCACCCGGTCCTCCACCAGCCCCAGCAGGCATATTTTTGGGGATAGGACAATAGAGATACTGAACAATTCATTCACCTCCAGAAAGATTTGTGACCAAAAAACTGTTATGACCGGGCAGGACCAGAAAATATGAATGTAGTCCCCTTGAGCATGGTCACAATGCCAGCACTCTAGGGGGAGAGGGAAGACCTCATCCGGTGGGAGTGAGATACACTCTATGGACAATCTTGTATTGAATGAGGCGATCTCTCAGGGAGACCAGTATTTTAAATGGGAAGTCCCATACATCCACCCAGTCCTCAGAGTCTAGTTCCGGAACATCCCGGCCCCATTGCTGACGGAGCCTGGACAATTCAGGAGAAGAGACTCAGAGGAGATGAGCATATAAACAGAGGTGGGTTTGTTTGCACTAGGGTTGTCCCGATACCACTTTTTTAGGACCGAGTACAAGTACCGATACTTTTTTTCATGTACTCGCCGCTACCGAATACCGATACTTTTTAAAAATGTGTCCCCCCACATATATCCAGCCATGTCCCCCCACATATATCCAGCCCCACATATATCCAGCCATGTCCCCCCACATATTGCAGCCATGTCCCCCCACATATTGCAGCCATGTCCCCCCACATATTGCAGCCATGTCCCCCCAAGATGCAGCCATGTCCCCCATAGATGCAGCCGTGTCCTGTCCCCCACATAGATGCAGCCGTGTCCTGTCCCCCACATAGATACAGCCGTGTCCTGTCCCCCACATAGATGCAGCCATGTCCTGCCCCCACATAGATGCAGCCATGTCCTGTCCCCCACATAGATGCAGCCATGTCCTGTCCCCCACATAGATGCAGCCATGTCCTGTCCCCCACATAAATGCAGCCATGTCCCCCATACCTAGTAGTAGATGATGATGCCACCGGTGCTGCCGCGTTCATCCCCGTGCATTACAGCACGCATTACAGGCACCTTTCGTTTGTACTTGTAATCCCCACCGCGCCATGTATAGACACTCCACTTCTCGGGATTGGACGGATCCGTCCAATCCCGAGCAAGGGGGAGTGTCTATACACACGGCTCCGCGCATAGACACCCCCCCTTGCTCGGGATTGGACAGATTCGTCCAATCCCGAGAAGGGGAGTGTCTATACATGGCGCGGCGGGGATTACAAGTACAAAAGAAAGGTGCCTGTAATGCGGAGCTGTAATGCATGGGGATTAACACGGCGGCTTTGCGGTATGCGGCGGGGGGGTGTTCTATTCAGGTATTGGGGGTATTTGCGGGAGTACAAGTACTCCCGCAAATACTCGGTATCGATCTCCATATCCCAATACTGGTATTGGTAGCGGGGCAACCCTAGTTTGCACAGTCGAATCGCAAAATCCGCTCCAAGTCAAACTGCGTCAGCTGCCTCTCGCCTGGTGGAAACTGGGCCCTGAAAGCATGGGACAACTGAAGATATCTGAATCCATGTGAGGGCGGGGCATTGTGTTTAGACATTAAATGATCAGCACCGCGCCCAATGATATCATCCCCACCAAACTGCTGAAGGAATGTGCCGATATCCTGGCACCGCCCATCACGCAGCTTATAAACCAGTCATTCAAAGAAGGTATAGTGCCCACCCTGTTTAAACAAGGTATAATCAAACCTATTTTAAAGAAACCCACCCTTGACCCCAAAGACCCAAAACACCGGCGTCCCATAACAGGCCTAAATGTCTTCTCTATAGAGAAAGTAGTGGTACAACAGCTACAACATCACTTAGACACCCACAACTTGCTCGATCCTTTTCAATTGGGTTTCCGTCCCGGACACGGGACGGAAACAGCACTACTTAAAATATGGGATGACGTTCTCGAGGCCGCAGAGGATTGAGAATCTTGTCTTCTAGTTCTGTTGGACCTAAGCACATCGTTTGACACGATAGATCACAAACTGCTACTAACTCGTCTAGCTGAAGTAGCCAGAGTCGCAGAAGCTGATCTATCATGGTTCTCCTCTTTTTTGGAAAACCGATCACAAATAGTGAAATTGGGACTGTTCACTTCTGAAAAACGCACGGTGTCTTGCGGAGTCCTTCAGGATCCCCTCTGTCCCTGTGCTATTCAACACCTACCTCTGCCCTCTCTTTGAAATCATCAGTAGCCAAAAACTACTTTATCACTCTTATGAAGATGACACACAATTATTATATTTTCGTATCTGCAACAAAAAGGATCATCATCTCAGTCTAGAGACATGCCTCTCTTTGATAGAAAACTGGATGACAAAGAGTTATCTTAAACTCAACAGCTCCAAAACAGAACTTCTCCTGTTTCACGCCAGTCGCAAGAATCAACTTTCACCAACTTAGACACCCCCGCCCATTCTGGGTCAAATCATCACCCCTAGCGCCAAAGTCAAAAGTCTCGGGGTCATCTTTGACACCTACATGACAATGGACGCACAAATAGGGTCAGTAGTCAGCGGATCTCACCATCTGCTGTGCCTACTACATAGACTTATTCCTTTTATTCCTAAAGAAGACATAGCAGTCGTGGTGGGAACAATCGTGAACTCCAGACTTGACTATGCAAATGCCCTCTATCTTGGACTCCCAAAGTTCCAGATCTCTCGTCTGCAAGTCGTTCAAAAGTCGTTCAAAATACAGCCGCTAGACTTGTGACTGGGAAAAACCATGGCAATCCATCTCACCTTCACTGAGATCCCTTCACTGGTTGCCAGTAAAAGACAGAATTGCTTTTAACCACTTAACCCCCTGACCATATTGCTGCCCAATGACCAGAGCACTTTTTGTGATTCGGCACTGCGTCGCTTTAACTGACAATTGCGCGGTCGTGCGACATGGCTCCCAAACAAAATTGGTGTCCTTTTTTTCCCACAAATAGAGCTTTCTTTTGGTGGTATTTGATCATCTCTACGGTTTTTATTTTTTGCGCTATAAACAAAAATACAGCGACAATTTTGAAAAAAATGCAATATTTTTTACTTTTTGCTATAATAAATATCCCCCAAAAATATAAAAAAAAACATTTTTTTCCTCAGTTTAGGCCGATACGTATTCTTCTACATATTTTTCGTAAAACAAAATCATAATAATCATTTATTGATTGGTTTGCGCAAATCCGTTTACAAAATAGGGGGTAGTTTTATGGCATTTTTATTAATATTTTTTTTTTACTAGTAATGGCGGCGATCAGCATTTTTTTTCAGTACTGCGACATTATGGCGGGCACTTCGGACACTTTTGACAAATTTTTGGGACCATTGGCATTTTTTTTGCGATCAATGCTATAAAAATGCATTGGATTTAGCTACGAATCTACAATGTCCGCCAGCAATGGTCATGCTATAACTACACGATCCCACTGGCAGCCTTGGACCGCCTGGACAAAAGCCCCGACTGTTAAATAAGGTTGTGAATGAGCAATACTCTCACCCTACAGTTGACTTTATTTCTCTCTTTTCTTTTTGAACACTTGCTATACAAGGATACTGATGGGATATTCCCATTGCACTATGTTATTAAGATGTGTGCCTCCTCTCCTCCCTTGTGGCACTACAGCTCCCATTTGGGGTGCCGCATTGGGGGGGAGGATGACTGTACCTAAAACACTCATGATGTTTGTTTTTTTGTTTCTTTATATTATATTATATTATATCATACTATATTATTTTATTGTAATCTTCTGCTAATCCACATGCTATCTATTAGTGACATATTCTGTTATCTTGTACCACATGTTGTACGGTCGTTACACAACGTTCAATCCTTAATTGTATTCTGTATTACTTTTGAAACTCCAATAAAATAATTGACGAAAAAAATGCATTGGATTACTATAAAAATGCCATTGGCAGCATAAGTGCATCCATGGGAAAGCACCCCAATATCTATGCGAAAAAATAAAAGCTCACAACCCCAATCGCGTTTGCGATCCACCAACCAAAATTTGCTCCAGATACCCAGATACAAGTCCAAAGGAGAAAGAAGATTTGCGCTCCAAGGTCCCAGACTATGCAACGCTTTACCAACCAGCATTCGGTTGGAGGAGAACCACTTGGCCTTCAGAAGAAAGATCAAAACTCATCTCTTTTGATATCAAAAGAGACAGGAACAACGAGCGCCCAGAGGCGATTCAGTTTGCATGTGCTGTGCTATATAAGTTCTTCACTCACTCACTTAAAGGAGAAAATTGAGAGGTCTGAGGTGATATCCGAGAGAATTTTAATATGATACTTGGTCCACACCACCGGATCTGGGATGTTGATAAAGTGACGTAGTGTGGGATTGTTCCAGAGGGGGGCGTTCGGGGATACTGCCGTTGAGGGATATTTTTCACAGGCCAGCCCCTCGCTCCTGGCCCTAACGGGGGTGCACATAGAGTGGGTCAGGTTGTACGGAGCCTTTGGACCCCACAATAGGAGGTTTGACAAAGCCTGCGCAGACCCTAACACCGCCGCTTCAGTGGCCCAGAATGTAGTGACTAATTGAGTCGCAATGAAATATTTGTGGTAGTCCGGGAACGCTAGACCCCCTGCGAACAAGAGCGCATGAGAGTGATTAACTTGAAGCAGGGAGGGCGTGGGCCCCATAGAAAGGAGGAAAAAGTTGATTTAGGTGGAAAAAAAACGATTTGGGAATCCACTGAGGGGAGTTATGAAACAAATATGTAAACTTGGGAAGGATTTTCATTTTGATAAGATTGATACGCCCCAACAGGGATAGAGGAAGGTTCTCCCATGCTTTCAGCTTGGTCCTGACTGAGTTGACTACAGGGGTAGCCACACTCCTCGAGACACGTACCCCTAAATATGTAAATTTGTCTACCCATTGTAGCTGAAGAGAAGCCGAAGCCCCTCCCCTAGCATTCTCATTTATAGCAAGCAATTGCAACTTCGACCAATTGACTTCAAGCCCTGTCACCTCTGAAAATTTTTCTAGGACTTGCTGTGCCCCTTGTAGAGAAGGGCCGGCATCATTTAGAAAAAGGAGGAGGTCATCTGCGTACAGGGCCACCCTCTCCTCCAGCCCGGCCAGACGGAGACCTTTAATATGTGGCGAGACACGCGGTGCCTCAGTCACTGGTTCCATGGCCATGGCAAATAGGGCCAGAGAGAGAGGACAGCCCTGCCGCGTACCCCTAGCAAGCTTAAAAACAGGAGATAGCCGACCCCCTAAGCGAATGGCAGCCGTCGGTGAGTGATATATAGTCTGGAACCATTGTATAAACACCAGGGGGAATCCCATTCTTAGTAGACTCTCTCACAGGAAAGGTCATTCTATTGAGTCGAATGCCTTCTCAATATCAAGAGAGGCAACTACTCTGGTACCCTGATTGTCATGTTGTGCATGAAGATTAGTAAACAATCTACAAAGGTTAATATCTGTAGACTTGTGGGTCATGAAACCGATCTGATCCGAGTCTATGAGAGAGGGAAGTAAAGTGTTAAGTCTAGCAGTGAGGAGCTTAGTCAGAATTTTAAGGTCGTTATTAAGAAGCGCTATGGGTCTATAGGAGGCACATAACTTTGGATCTTTACCAGATTTGGGAATGAGAATAACATGCACATGCGCCATGGAGGGTGGGAGAGAGCTCCGCTCCAAGGGAATGAGAAAACAGGGCAGCCAGTCGGGGAGCCAACATACCGGCATGTGCTATGTAAAAATCAACAGGAGCCTTGCAAGTGGACAGGGAGTTAATCACAGCAAGAACCTCCTTGGCGGTTATTGGGGCAACTAAATTTGATCTCTCCGAATCGGAGAGCCAACCAAGGGCTACTGGATCTAGGAAGAGTTCCAGTTCCTCTGGGTCTAAACCCTTGGGCAATGTGGTGGTGTAAAAGGATTGGTAAAAGTCACGGAACGCTAGCAAAATGGCCTCTGGAGATGAGATGGCCTCACCCGTGGAAGAGGTGAGCACAGGAATTATTGTACTCGGGGTGTCATGATGGGACATCATTGCCAACAGTCTGCCATTTCTGTCCCCCTGTTTGAAAAATGTTTGCTTCGTTTGAAACAGTTCTAATCTAGTAACCTCTGTTACGTGAAGGTGAAGACTGCGTTTGGATGCCTGCAACACATCAAAGTTTGAGGCCGAGGGATCCAATCCATAATGGGCCGAAGCCAACTCCAACCCATTCTCCAATGCCTCTGTGGCAGCAGTTTGCTGTACCCTGACCGCCTTGATGGGCGAGATGTAATGGCCCCTTGTGAATGCCTTGAAAGCATCCTAGACTATCTCAGGAGAGGATGACCCTTCATTAGAGTCCCAGTAAGCCCGCAGGGCTAGGGGGCCTGTTCTGCTATATCAGGTTGGGAAATCCACTGTTTTGTCAGAGGTAGAAAAACAGGAAAAGGTTTTAGTGGGTGGGAATTTCCACCTCCAGACTTCTGTTACACCCGCAGATAATGCCCAATTAGACAACTCCCCGGTGAAGGGCTTAGACGGCAAGGGTCTATCCAAATCAGGGGAGAGGATGGCATTAAAGTCGCCCAGTAATACAAATTTTGCAGGACAGTAGGGGGTGATACTCTCCAGTATAGTATACAACATTTCAGATTTAAAGGGTGGCGGCACATATATACCTGCAAGAACATACCTCTGCTGCCATAGCGTGAGTACCAATATAACAAATTTACCCAGCGGGTCCGTGTGAACCGCTTCTATGACACATGAGAGAGACTTATGTACCAAGATGGAAACTCCCCTCACATATGTTGAGTAGGAGGCATGAAAGGCCTTCTGTACCCAGGGCCTTTTCAAAGCCATGAGCTTACTGCCCACCAGGTGTGTCTCCTGCAGGACCAGGACAGCTGGATTGTATTGTTTGATATATTGAAAAAGAAGCGCCCTCTTAAACTTAGAGTTGAGTCCACGTACGTTCCAGGTTACCACGGAAAATTAATCCTGATCACGTGATGCCATAGGAGCTTCGGCCAAAATAATTAGAGGAGACTAACAGTCGTCGAGCAGGTGACACCCAGTGAGCAGCAGTTGAGCATGAGCAAATTGTACGTAAAACACAAAACACACATGTAAACTATCACAGTAACAAAACTATAACTTCCCAAGCACCAGGTGCTTATCCTACCAAACCCCCCTACCCCCCAGAACATCATGGAGGTCAGAAAGCGGTCTTTACCCAAAAACAGAAACACAATACCTGTATAGGTAGACCTGAAAATTAGGCCACAATACAGTCCTCTGCAGCACTAAACTAAGCTGCAGGCTCAACCCTATGATAGGGTTTCTCCAAAAAGGTGTAGGAGTAACAGGTCAGGGAACGTCTGGTGAGCTAAGCAGAGTCAAGTTGCAGTGGGTAAATGCATATCCAGCTCGCCGTAGCTCCGACATGTGTGAAAAGGGGGATAAAAGGATAGGGAGTTCAGAATATGTATGATCCGTGCATCAAATAGCGTTAAAGCGAAGGGAGACCATTATCCCAGAGTGGCCAGCCAGCCATCAGCCTCCGAAGGGGTGTCAAAAAACCAAACTTTGCCGTCATATTGGACCCGGAGTCGGCTAGGGTAAAGCATGCCATATTTAATATTTTTTGCTCTAAGCCATTTACGGACATTGTTGAAGGTCTTTCTCTTCCTCTGCAACTCAGCCGAGAAGTCAGGGAAGAGGAGGATGGAGGTATTGCCATGTTTAAGTGTGGGATGTTTACGAGCTTCCGCCAAAATTCTGTCCCTGTCTCGGTATTTCAGAAAGCAAACCAGGAAGGGTCTGGGGAGGTTCCCTGGGGTGGCTCAGCCCGTGGGCACCCGATGGGCTCTTTCAACCACATAGGTAGGAGTAACAGCAGTAATACCCAGCAGGTCCTTAACGAACTCCTCCACGAATTCCGCCGGGTTTGTTCCCCCTCATCCCCCTCAGGTAGGCCGAGGACCCTAATATTGTTCCGCCTGATCCGGTTTTCGGCATCATCAGACTTGGCAATGAGGGCCTGCACCAAGTGCTGCAACTCAGCAATGGAAGTGACGTGGGTAGCGGTGAGGTCCCTGCTAGGCGAGATCCTGGATTAAGACTCAGTCATCCTCCCCCTGATTTTGTCCAAGTCGTTCCTTATCAGGTTGCATTCCTCAGCAAGGTGATCTATGTGCATCAGCAATGAGGTTTTGCTCTGTTCAATGGCTGCAAGGATCGTGGCAGTACTATCTTGTGGTAAGGGAGCTGATGTCGTTGCCGCGGAGCATCCCCGGGCTCCATCTCAAAATCGGCCAGCAGGGCCTGTAGCATTCCGACCAAAACAGCGTCTGGACGTGGCGAGGTCAGCGGTTTCTGCTGCGAAGTGGACTTAGCCAACTTAAGATGCGCCTTTTTTGATGGCATCTGCGCAGGGGAAGGCACAAGGAAGGGGAACCCGCAGTGGTGGTGGTTGCAAGGGGGCAGGCGATTTCACCCGGCAGGAAGAAGGAGAGGAGGGCAGAGATGTGGAAACCTAGGCCTGGGACACAGGGAGTCCCTAGAAGTTCAGCAGGCCAGGGGCCCGGAAAAATGGCAGCCGTCAAGAGGACCCCAGCAGGCCGCAGACAGGCCAAGCAGCGGCTGTGATCACAGCAGGAGGTGAAGAAGGCATGAGATGGTCAGGGACGTCAGGCCCGTCCGCACTCCGGAGCCCTGGATGAGGATGTCACTGCCGCGAGTCCCAGGTCCGGCAAGATGGCCGCCGTCAGCTAGGCCTCAGCAGGCCTCCACAAGGATCATCAGCCCAGCGGCCCTCCGAAACACAAGGAGGCAAGCGGGAGACACCAGGATGGCCCAAAAGAGCACCGGAGCTGCAGATGTTCAGGGCCCGGTGGATAGATGGGAAGCCCCGACCATGAGTACAGGCCAGCTACGGACGGGCGGATGTCCTCCACAGTGAGCTGCTCCTCCGCAAAATACACGGCCCAGGCAGAGCAGAAGTGGAAGGGGAGCGGACCTGATCCCGTGGCAGTACCCCCTAAGTCGGCAGCAGCGAGGATGACCCCGGATGGTGGCAGGCTCCGGCCGGGAAGATGGCGGCGGCGGCCGCGAGTACAGGCCGGCTAGATGTCTCCTCCAGCGAGCGGTCCTCCACTCAAAATACAGCCAGGGCAGGGCAGGAGAGGAAGAAGAACAATCCCAAAGCTGTGGCAGTGCTCTCTGGGTTAGCAGATGCATGGATGGCACAGGATGGAGACAAGATCACCGGAGCTCTCCTGGAACACGTCCGCCGCTGCTCACATCAGGACACGCCCCGTTGTTTTGTGCTTTAATGAATATTAAGGCACATAAAATTAAAGGTAGTGTCAGGGAAACACCCGTGAGAAGTCTGGTGCACAGATATGCACATGGTATTCCTGTTGGTGCCAGGCAGGCTTTTTAAAGGATGCTCAAGCCCATGTTTTGTTTTATGCTGACTGATTTTCAGTTTTTCTCTGTGTCCTGTGTTTATTCTGTATGATTCCCTTGTTGTTGACTGTCCTGTTTGAGTCTCTGCTTGGCTTTCTGCTGTACCAGCCTTGTGCACCGCTGAGGCTCGGTTCACACCTGCGCGTTTCCCCGCATCCATTTTACATAGCAGTAGAATGTGACTGGCTCTCTATGAAACCAGTTCACATATCTCTGCAGCGGGTCCGGTGTGGTGTGCCTAAAAAACTCATGCCTTTTGGTGCATTTCAGGTTTGATTTCAGCCCACAATTCAGGCTAAAATCGGACCTGAAACGGTGAACCAGCTCGCACCGGACCCCTGCTGTGCAACGGATGCGGCGATGGTGTAAACCGAGCTTTAGTTTACCTGTTTCAAATCTGGTGAGAGCTCTGACAAGCCACATGTCCTAAACCAGCAGCAACCTAGACTTCTGAACAATTCTGCTGTTCCTGGCTTATTGGTTTTCTTAGGGAAGCATCTACTACTTCAAGTTCTCCCAACAACATCTGCTGGCACTTTTATTCCTCCTGTACCCTCTGTTCCGCTTTCAGTGGGGCATACGCTAGGGATATAAGAAAGGCCAACCTTTTCATTTCAGTCTTCTATCAGGTACGTTACAGGCAGCTTCAATGCAATGTTCCTCAGCATACAAAAATGCCTGATTTAATGTGCACAGTAATGTGAACAGACCCTTTGGATAACTGAAAATAAACTGGTAATAGCAAGTGATGCTCTTGCTAACTAGAGACTCGCTCTCCTGGAGCCGCTTTTCTTGTTTCATTGATGCTCGTGTTTCTTGTTGTGAAAATTGGGCTCTTTCTAAACTCCTACAAGGAGACCAACTGCCCAAGGCAATTTTCCACCTTGTTAGAAATATTTTTGGACATATTTCTGAACATTTCTGCTTTCTGAAATAAACATAAGGAACATAAACATAAACATAAACATAAGGAAGAAGAATACTGCACATGTGATGCGTCATCCAAATAATGCGGTGAACTTCTTTTAAAGACAAGCAGAATTTAATTGGCCCAACCTTCTTGGACAGATATTTACTTGACTTGCTCCTGGCTGACCATATCATTATTTAATGATTACACATATACTACTATGAAGATACAACTGTATCTTGTAAAAAAAAAGCTACTTTAGCAGGAGTACAGTGCCTTGCAAAAGTATTCACCCCCTTGGATTTTTACCCATTTTGTTACATTACAGTCTTTAGTTCAAAGTTTTTTTCAATCTGAATTATATATGATGGATCAGAACACAATAGTCTAAGTTGGTGAAGTAAAATTAGAAAAATATATACATAAAACTATTTTTCAGAAATAAAAAAATGATAATTGGCACGTGAGTGTGTATTCATCCCCTTTGTTATGAGGCCCATAAAAAGCTTTGGTGCAACGAATTACCTTCAGAAGTCATACAGTTGCCACAAAAAGTATGTGAACCCTTTTGGAATGATATGGATTTCTGCACAAATTGGTCATAAAATGCGATCTGATCTTCATCTTAGTCACAACAATAGACAATCACAGTCTGCTTCAGCTAATAACACACAAAAAAATAAATGTTACCATATTTTTATTGAACACACCATGTAAACATTCACAGTGCAGGTAGAGAAAGTATGTGAACCCTTGGATTTAATAACTGGTTGAACCTCCTTTGGCAGCAATAACTTCAACCAAACGTTTCCTGTAGTTGCAGATCAGACATGCACAACGGTCAGGAGTGATTCTTGACCATTCCTCTTTACACAACTGTTTCAGTTCAGCAATATTCTTGGGATGTCGGGTGTGAATCACTTTCTTGAGGTCATGCCACAGCATCTCAATTGGGTTGAGGTCAGGACTCTGACTGGGCCACTCCAGAAGGCGTATTTTCTTCTGTTTAAGCTATTCTGTCGTTGATTTACTTCTATGCGTTGGGTCGTTGTCCTGTTGCAACACCCATTTTCTGTTGCGTTTCAGCTGGTGGACAGATGTAACACCATCGGCGTTACTTTGTACAGAACGAGCGCAGCTGTATCATCCTTAGACAGCTGCGCTCCATTCAGCACCCTGTTATCGACACTTTCGACGTGCCGTCGAATCCTGCGTCCCGTCCAGCATCCTGATTCCGTCATTTCCGACGTGCCGTCGAATCCTGCGCTCCACGCTGGAACGCGGAAGCGCGCCCAGCGTGTGTCCCGCGACAGGCTGGCTATTTAAACCTCCTCTGATGGCGGCTCGGTGTCTGGTTATTGTAGTTGACGCTCGCCGCCATCTGAGACCCAAGACCTCCTCCAGAGTCCCACAGTTCTTCACCTTGTTAAGGAGATCACCAGGCTCACAGCACCAAGTCCTACACCACGGACCCTGCTACAATCTATGACTTGCTGCTTGGCCACAGAGCTGGCAATCTACAGAACCATAGAGGCATCCTGCACCTGCTACTAATCACTTTCCAGGAAGGAACTGCACACCTGGTCACATCTAAACCGCAAGTACCCACAGCTTACTGTATCAAGCCTGTATACTCAGAATACTGTTCATCCTGGATTGCATACTATGATATGTTCTTGATTGCCTGATACCATATGTTTGTAGAGACTGAGACGTATTACGAGGATTCTCAAATAACCTATGGTAGATGCACCACACCATCAATAGGAGATATATCGCAGGAGGTTGTGATGAAATAACCCCATGAGCTCTGTTTAACATCATAGAGCAACCAGGTGGTTTAATCTGAGTATCCTCCAGAATAAAATATTACCATTCATCTCCTATTCATGGTGACGGCGTAGCCGTTACAGAATAACCAGACCCTATATATATATTAGATGGATCCCGCTGATTTAGCGAATCATCTACTGGGACTCACTCAAAGGGTAGATACCCTAACTAATTCTTTAAATGAATTCCGCCTAGAAAATGAAGCTCTCCGCCAGCAGAACCTTGCTCAGGTTAGAGAGAGACCAGAACCCAAGGTCTGTACTCCAGAACCTTTCTCTGGCGATAGGAAACTTTTCCGGCAATTCATCAGCTCTTGTCGCTTGATGTTCGAGCTACGTCCCCGTACTTACTATACTGATAGGATTAGAATTCTCACCCTCATCTCATACCTCAGGGGTGAACCGAGAGTTTGGGCCGACGCCTATCTAGAAGAACACGGGGATCTCCTTGGAGCCCTGGACACTTTTCTTGCAGAAATGTCCCTCCTTTATGAGGATCCCAATAAACAGTTGACTGCTGAAAATTCCATCAGAAATCTCAAACAGGGGAAAAGACCAGTGGAGGACTACATTTCTGAATTCAAATGTTGGTGCCAAGAGACCCAGTGGTCAGATATCGCACTCAGGAACCAATTTCGGCTAGGCCTGACAGAAACTTTGAAAGACGAAATCGCACGTGTAGAACTTCCACCATCCCTAGAGGATCTCATGCAACTATCCATTACCATAGATCGACGTATTCGAGAGAGAAGAGCTGAACGTGCCAATGCGTTTTTTCCTTCACCTTTCAGGAGAGCCAGATCTCCCCCCAAGGAGCTTCCGATGGAACTTGGTGCGATTAAAGGTCCTTTAAGCACAGCGGAGAAACAACGCCGCAGAGACCAAAACCTCTGTATGTACTGTTCTGCTCCTGACCACGTTGTATCCACTTGTCCCCTTCTTAAGAGGAACTCGGAAGCTAAAGATCACCACAGAAACAAATTTAATTTCACTGGTACAATTTCTAATCGTTACATTATTATTCTTCTTACATTACAGTGGGAGCAAGAAAGGTTCTCCATTGAAGCAATGGTTGACACTGGAGCCTGTGGAAACTTTATTGACTCTAAGATTGTAGAATCTAATAAAATACCTTGTGTGATTAAGCAAACCCCTGTGTCACTCACTTTCATTGATGGTTCCAGTTCTCCCACAGGTCCAATTACATTCCAAACCTCACCCCTTTGGGTGACTTGCGCTCCAGGTCATACTGAGAGCCTCATTTTTGACGTCATCCAATCACCTTTATTTCCAATAATACTCGGATTATCTTGGTTACGTCTTCATCAGCCTACTTTCCAATGGTCTACTAGTTCCTTAACCTTACAATCCTCTTTCTGTAAAGAGAACTGTTATCCTAATTGTTCTATCTCTTTCACAGAGATCTACCCTCCTGATCTTCCACCTTATCTACATGATTTCGCCGACGTTTTTAGCAAAACCAAGGCAAACTTACTCCCCCCACACAGGATCTATGATTGCCCCATAGATCTTATAGCTGACGCACCGATCCCAACTGCTCGGATTTATCCATTATCCCAACCTGAACTTGTACACCTCAAGGATTATATCGATGAAAACCTCAAGAAAGGTTTTATCAGACCTTCAACCTCTCCAGCGAGTGCAGCCATGTTCTTCGTAAAAAATAAAGACGGCTCACTCCGACCAATTATCGCAGGGGTCTTCAAACTATGGCCCTCCAGGTGTTCAGGAACTACAATTCCCATCATGCCCAGTCATGTCTGTGAATGTCAGAGTGTTGCAATGCCTCATGGGATTTGTAGTTCTGTAACAGCTGGAGGGCCGTAGTTTGAGGATCCCTGAATTATCGACTACCGTGCACTCAATAGCATTACTATAAAGAACAGATATCCACTACCATTAATTCCAGAACTCATCGAACGATCTTCACTAAACTAGATCTGAGGGGTGCCTATAATCTCATAAGAATTTGATCTGGTGACGAGTGGAAAACAGCTTTTAAAACACGCTATGGCCTCTACGAGTACACCGTAATGCCCTTTGGGTTATGCAACGCACCTGCAACCTTCCAATATTTCATCAACGACATTTTCCGAGATTTGCTCGACGTTTGTGTTGTGATTTATTTGGATGACATTTTAATCTATTCAGATTCTCCCGAAGAACACATCAAACATGTACGCTGGGTTTTGGCCAGATTGATAACACACTCTTTATATGTCAAACTTGAAAAGTGTGTTTTCAGTCAGCGCAGCATGTCTTTCCTGGGATATCTAATTACCCCAAACGGAATACAGATGGAATCATCAAAGGTACAGTGCATATTATCCTGGCCTGTTCCCCACTCCAGGAAGGCTCTACAACGTTTTCTCGGATTCATTAACTACTACAGAAAATTCATTAAGGATTTCTCTACGATGGTGAAACCATTAAACAATCTCACTAGTAGTAAGATGCCTTTTTCCTGGTCTGATCAGGCACAGAAATCTTTTGACCTTCTGAAGCTCAGTTTCACATCCGCACCAATCTTACAACTTCCTAACCCACTTTACCATTTCACCTTAGAGGTAGATGCCTCGCATTTTGCTTTGGGAGCTGTACTCTCCAAACAAGCTTCATCATCTGAACCTCTACATCCGGTAGCCTTTTACTCCAGGACATTATTACCTGCCGAAAAGAATTACCCCATTGGGGAAAAAGAACTCCTTGCTATAAAGGATGCCCTAAGTAATTGGAGACATCTCTTGGAAGGTTCCAAACACCCCATTACCATCCTCACCGATCATCGCAATTTGCAACATTTGAGGGCCTGTAAAACCCTTTCTGCCCGCCAAGTCAGGTGGAGTCTATTCTTTGATAGGTTCGACTTCAACATCTCCTATCGTCCTGGTACAGAAAATGTCAAGGCTGACTCGTTGTCACGTATGCATGACAACCAGACAATTGAAACACCTCCCCTTTCTATTATTCCACCTGATCGATTCATTGGAGCATCTGTTCCTTTCTTGGATTTACTGATCCAATCTCTCCCTAGCGAGGTACCCCTAATGCCCCAGGGTCTCAAAAAGGAACCTAACGGGTTATTTACCTACAACAATAAGATCTACGTGCCCGCCTCTTTACAACCTCTACTTCTCAAACAACTTCATGATGCTCCTCTGGCAGGTCATCCAGGAATAAGTAAAACCATTCATTTAATTAAAAGAAATTACTGGTGGCCCAAGCTTTTACAGACAGTCAGTGATTATGTCAATTCCTGCGTGATATGTGCCTCCAACAAACATTCCAGGAAGCCACCTTACGGACTCCTTACTTCAATCCCAATACCTAAAAGACCCTGGGACGTGGTCTCTATGGATTTTATTGTCGATCTCCCCAGGTCTCAAGGTGCCAACACAATTCTAGTTACAGTAGATTTATTAACAAAGATGGCTCACTTCATCCCATTAAAAAGTCTACCAACTGCTCTAGAGACTGCACAAGCCTTCCTTCAGAATGTACTTAAGCTACATGGGTTGCCCTCCCAGATTATCTCGGACAGAGGCACTCAATTCATTTCTAAATTCTGGAGAGCCCTTTGCCAGGCCTTGCAAATTGATCATCGAATGTCCACTGCTTATCATCCGCAAACAAACGGACAAACAGAACGAGTAAACCAAACACTGGAACAGTATTTACGCTGTTATTGCACCCATCTACAGGACGACTGGCTTCAGTTTCTTCCTCATGCCGAATTTGCGTATAATAACGCTTCCAGTTCTTCCTCCAGATTCTCTCCTTTTTATGCAAACTATGGGTTCCACCCCAAATCTGCTCCAGTCTCCGTTCTCCCTAACAATGTTCCCGCTGTTGAACATTACCTCTCCACCTTGAAGAGGACCCTACGAATACTCCATTCTAATCTTACTACAGCACAACAAAGACAAAAGAAGTATTATGACTCCCGCAGAACTCCACCTCCTAAATACAAAGTTGGAGATTTGGTTTGGCTCTCCACTCGAAATCTACGTCTTAATATCCCTTCAAGAAAACTCGGTCGCCAATTCACTGGTCCATTCTCCATTTCACATATCATCAACAACAATACTGTTAAACTACTTCTACCTCCGGATTGGAAGATACATCCTTCTTTCCATGTCTCACTTATTAAGCCTTTCACTCCTAATCCGTTCCCTAACAGAGACCCTCAACCCCCTTCTCCTGTTGAGGTTCTCGGTGAGACTGAATATGAGGTACAGAAAATTCTAGATTCCAGGAGGCATGGATCTTCCCTGCAATATTTAATCCGTTGGAAGGGTTATAGCCATCTTGATGACTCCTGGGTAGATTCCTCCGACATTCATGCTCCCCGGCTCGTCAATCAATTCCACCGCAGATACCCTGATCGACCATCACCTTCTGGGTGTATATTTGGGACCCCCTTGAGGAGGGGAGTATGTAACACCATCTGCGTTACTTTGTACAGAACGAGCGCAGCTGTATCATCCTTAGACAGCTGCGCTCCATTCAGCACCCTGTTATCGACACTTTCGACGTGCCGTCGAATCCTGCGTCCCGTCCAGCATCCTGATTCCGTCATTTCCGACGTGCCGTCGAATCCTGCGCTCCACGCTGGAACGCGGAAGCGCGCCCAGCGTGTGTCCCGCGACAGGCTGGCTATTTAAACCTCCTCTGATGGCGGCTCGGTGTCTGGTTATTGTAGTTGACGCTCGCCGCCATCTGAGACCCAAGACCTCCTCCAGAGTCCCACAGTTCCTCACCTTGTTAAGGAGATCACCAGGCTCACAGCACCAAGTCCTACACCACGGACCCTGCTACAATCTATGACTTGCTGCTTGGCCACAGAGCTGGCAATCTACAGAACCATAGAGGCATCCTGCACCTGCTACTAATCACTTTCCAGGAAGGAACTGCACACCTGGTCACATCTAAACCGCAAGTACCCACAGCTTACTGTATCAAGCCTGTATACTCAGAATACTGTTCATCCTGGATTGCATACTATGATATGTTCTTGATTGCCTGATACCATATGTTTGTAGAGACTGAGACGTATTACGAGGATTCTCAAATAACCTATGGTAGATGCACCACACCATCAATAGGAGATATATCGCAGGAGGTTGTGATGAAATAACCCCATGAGCTCTGTTTAACATCATAGAGCAACCAGGTGGTTTAATCTGAGTATCCTCCAGAATAAAATATTACCATTCATCTCCTATTCATGGTGACGGCGTAGCCGTTACAACAGGTGGCCTTAAGTTCTCCTGCAAAATGTCTTAATCAACTTGGGAATTCATTTTTCCTTCGATGATAGCAATCCGTCCAGGCCCTGACGCAGCAAAGCAGCCCCAAACCATGATGCCCCCACCACCATACTTCACAGTTGGGATGAGTTTTGATGTTCGTGTGCTGTGCCTCTTTTTCTCCACACATAGTGTTGTCTGTTTCTTCCAAACAACTCAACTTTGGTTTCATCTGTTCACAGAATATTTTGCCAGTACTGCTGTGGAACATCCAGGTGCTGTTGTGAAAACTGTAAACGTGCAGCAATGTTGTTTTTGGACAGCAGTGGCTTCCTCTGTGGTATCCTCCCATGAAATCCATTCTTGTTTAGTGCTTTACGTATCATAGATTCGCTAACAGGGATGTTAGCATATGCCAGAGACTTTTGTAAGTCTTTAGCTCACACTCTAGGATTCTTCTTCACCTCATTGAGCAGTCTGCGCTGTGTTCCTGCAGTCATCTTTACAGGACCGTCACTCCTAGGGAGAGTAGCAGCAGCGCTGAACTTTCTCCATTTATAGACAATTTGTCTTACCGTGGACTGATGAACAGCAAGGCTTTTGGAGATACTTTTATAACCCTTTCCAGCTTTATGCAAGTCAACAATTCTTAATCGTAGGTCTTCTGAGAGCTCTTTTGTGCGAGGCATCATTCACACCAGGCAATGCTTCTTGTGAAAAACAAACCCAGAACTGGTGTGTGTTTTTTATAGGGCAGGGCAGCTGTAACCAACACCTCCAATCTCATCTAATTGATTGGACTCCAGTTGGCTGACACCTCACTCCAATTAGCTCTTGGACATGTCATAAGTCTAGGGGTTCACATACCTTTTCCACCTGCACTGCGAATGTTTACATGGTGTGTTCAATAAAAACATGGTAACATTTAATTCTTTGTGTGTTATTAGTTTAAGCAGACTGTGATTTTCTATTGTTGTGACTTAGATGAAGATCAGATCACATTTTATGACCAATTTGTGCAGAAATCCATATCATACCTTTTGTGGCAACTGTATGATTAGTGAAATGATGTTCGCCTGTGTGCAATCTAAGTGTCACATGATCTGTCATATACGCACCTTTTTGAAAGGCCCCAGAGGCTGCAACACCTAAGAAAGAGGCACCACTAACCAAACACTGCCATGAAGACCAAGGAACTCTCCAAACAAGTAAGGGACAATGTTGTTGAGAAGTACAAATACAAGGTTTTGTTTTAAAGTAAAAAAAGAACAGAAATGTAAAAAATCTTGTATTTGTATAAAATCCTTATTTTACAAACAGATGTTTAATGTAGGGTGCATTCATGGGTGGAAAATTGTTGATTTGTTTTGTTCTCTCTGAGTATTGTGCTTAAACAAGGAATACATTTGAAAAACTCTATACATTTCCTATAAAGACTTTTTTTCTACTTTTTTATGTAATCCAAGTATCTCATATCCTATAAAACTATTATCGTGTGAAAAAATGCACAGTGCCACTCTGTAAAAGATATTTCTTTAAGCACGCCTTATAAAAAAAGCATTTTTTTGTAGGATAATTACATACTACAATAAGCTTAAAGGAATCAAACATGTATATAGGAATAATTACTATTATTACTTAACACAGCTTTTATTTTCTGTATACAGATGAGGATCACTGGCTTCTGCTGCCCCTTGCTGTAAGGAAATCATTGCTGACATGCTTGGAAATCATTTGTTGGTTGCTATGCCTTTCACTGCTAAGGAGAAATAACAACACAGTCGAATAAAAGAGTGTATATTGAGAAGCTTACAAGTTCATCAGAAAGCACAATTACAGCTGTCATATTGGCATTTCATAAGAGGACACAGTAATTAGCTGTGAATGTGCTACGTCAACAGTATGTTGATGATTCTATGGTTACTGAGACCAGAAAATTCTCTGATGGGTAAAAGGCTGTACATGTATATGACCAGAGGCACGAAGCTCACTACATTGCAGTTTTAGAAGGCATGTAACCACCACAGAACTTACTTTGGTCATACACTGAAACATGCAGGTTTTTAACCACCTAAGGACTGGAAGATTTTCCCCTTAATGACCAGGCCATTTTTTGAGATACAGTACTGAGTCGCTTTAACTGACAATTGTGCGGTGGTGCGACGCTGTACCCTAAAAAAATTGATGTCCATTTTTCCCTACAAACAGAGCCTTCTTTTGGTGGTATTTGATCACCTCTGCATTCTTTTTGCGCTATAAACAAAAAAAAAGCGCCAATTTTGAAAAAAAATCCAATATTTGTTTACTTTTTGCCATAATATTCCTAAAATATATATATAGATATATATATCTATATATATATAGATATATATATAGATATATATATCTATATATATAAAAAAAATCTTCCTCAGTTTAGGCCGATACATATTTTCCTACATATTTTTTGTAAAAAAAAAAGAAGAAAATCACCAATGAGTGTATATTGATTGGTTTGCGCAAACTTTATAATTGGTTAAAATTGGCTTTCTATGAGGCTTTTCCACCAGACACTAGGATCAAAAGCAGACCTGGTTACATACACTTCACCCCTGCAGGGGTGCAGCTATCTGGTGAGTGTGGAACCAAGAGGGGAGCACGAGTGTTAGGCTGGATTCACACCTATGCATTTTTAGTGCTTTTTTTCATTTTGCAGATTTTCAATACAGAACAAGATCCATAAGAAACTATGATAAATGGACTGTAGTGCAAATCTGCTAAGTGAAAAAAGCACTAAAAATGCATAGGTGTGAATCCACTTTATTCCCTTTTCTGCACAGGAGCTGTGATCGATTTACTGTATAAATCACCTTGGAAGTCTGCACAAGTCACTTTGGAAAGTCACCTTTAAAGACATTGGCCCAGATTCACAGAGAGACAGGAGATGCGTGTGCGTAAGTCGAAATGTGCGTGTGCGTTTCGATGCACGGCATCCCCAGAACGAGATACGCAAAAAATCTACTTTTTTTTGTCCCACGTAATTTCGTTAGACTGGCGCATCCGTCCGCGCAAAAGTGCGCTAGACAGACCATTGATTTGCTAGTCAAATATGCTAATGAGGGACTTACGGGGATCCACAAAAGAACATTGGGGCAGCGCAGGCGACGCAGTGTGCGCAACAGCAAAATGTCCTGTCTAAAATTAGACCATATAAAAGCTGGTCTAAAAAGAGAAAAAAAGTCTACTTGTTAGATAAAGCAACACTGTTAGTGAGGAGCTCAGCAGTCACACGTGTTGCACAACGATCTGTATGCCAACATGCCAGGGGCATCCTCGCACATAGCTATACTACTGACTTTAGATGAACAAAGAAGGATGAGGGCACGGAGGATGGCACGGAGGATGGCACGGGAGAGGATATACCGCACCCGCATAGACCTGTTTGGCATGAGTGATTCTGAGGTGTTTCGCATCTTCAGATTCACCCCTCATGTCATCCTGGAATTAACCACAACCCTGCAGGAGGACATCACCAGCCGAACACAATGCTCACATGCAGTGCAGCCACTGGTCAAGGTCATGGCAACACTCCATGTCCTTGCCAGTGGCTCTTTTCAGCGTACAAGTGGAGTGGTGGCTGGGATGTCACAATCCTCCATGAGCAGATGTGTGCACCAGGTTGTCCCTGCAATCCTCAGACGCATGGCCAACCAAATCATCAAACCCACCACTGAGGAGCTGCGACTGAAGGCAATGACAGATTTCTACAGAATTGCCAGATTCCCACGCACTGTGGGGGCCATTGATTGCACACATGTGGCACTCCAGCCCCCCCAGGAGACAGAGCACATGTACCGCAATCGGAAGCATTGGCATTCCATCAATGTACAGGTGATAGTCGATGCCCAAGGCCTCATATGGCACGTCCGTGCCAAACACCCAGGGTCCAGCCATGACAGCTACATATACAATCAATGCCACATCCGAATGGAATTCGAACAGAACGTGTATGGGGACACCTGGCTGGTTGGTGAGTGACATGGGAGTCAGGCATGACTATCCCCTCCCATGATGCACACCTCACAAGGGCCACATGCATGACTAACATCCTCCTGTCTTTTCCCTTACAGGTGACTCTGCATATCCACTGGGACCCCATCTCATGACTCCTATCCGGAACCCCCAAACCCCAGGAGAGGAAAGATACAATCAAGCACATGCCCAAACACGAGCAGTGGTGGAGCGCACCTTTGGCTTTCTAAAGTCACGTTTCCGATGCCTGGATAAGTCTGGGGGTACCCTCTTGTATTCCCCAAACTTCGTGTGCCAGATCATCGGTGCATGTTGCATGCTGCACAACTTCGCAGAAAGAAAGGGCCTGCAGATTGGCCTACGTGATGACCTGACCCCTGAACCAGACAATCCCCCCCTAACCGAGGCTACCCCGTCTTCTGAGGGTAGAGCAGCCAGGAGACAACTCACATTAGGCATCTTTACACGTTAAACACACACATTAATCATGGCACAATGAGAATGCATGCATGCACACCACTGTGGTCCCTAGCACACACACCCCACATCCACATCAAATTGGATTGGCACCAGTCCACCATGCAGGACTTGTGAGCAGCAACGCCACGCCAAGGCTCCAATTATGTCACTGTACATTCATACACCATTCACACGGACCTGGGGATCACCAAAATTGAGGGTGACACCCCTTTTCCGGCAGGAATGACACCCCCACATTCAAACAGCATTTACAACCCCCAACAAAAAAAAAAAAAATTACCTGCAAAAGCAAAAATTTTCCAGCAAAAAAAAAAAAAAGGGGAAAAAAAAATGAATGCCCTTTGCGTGAGCCACGCCTGGGGCGCCCCCGGCCACGGCCCCGGCTTCTCAGGGGAGACTCATGGGGGAGGGGTAAAACCGGGGAAGGAGGAGCAGCCCCTGATCTCTGCCCACCTGGCGGCCTGCCCTCCAAGGCCACGGCTATTCTGTCCAAGGCAGCACCAAGTGTTGCCGTGTTGGCCTGGATAGCCAGGGTAAGGGCCCTCACATCCTGCCCAACACCTGCTGATGTCGTCTGCAGTTCGTTTAGGCAGGTTGTGAAAGCCCGGGAATGGGAGTCCAGGTTCCCCAGCGTATCCTTGATGGAGGACAGGCTCTCCTCCATCCGCACCAATGTCTGGCTGACCTGTCCCAGATGGCGGGTCTGGAGGAACTGGTCCCTTCTCAGAGTGGCGGGCAGGAGATCGGCCAACCCCCTGGTGTTCTGGGATGAAATCCTGCCTCCAGCTGATGCTTGTGGCCGGGGAGAAGGGGAGGCCCTTGTGAGGGGAGCCATGTTGGGGGAGGAGGGGGGGGGCTCCCCCTTAGGGAGGGCTGCCTGCTGCCAGCCAGAGGGGAAGAGTCCTCAAAAACCAAACGTCCAGTGCCTGACATGGACTCCTCCTCCTCATGATTCTCCTCCTCCTCATGATTCTCCTCCTCCTCTTGAACCTCCTCCGCGGACTCCGGCCTTGTTGGGGGGCCTCATTAGGCTGCTGTCCTGGGGTTGGTGCGGTCAGGCCAGATGGCCATGCACCCTCCTGCACATCTGTGGATGACACAAAACATTCACAGGTTGGAGGATCCACACACTTGCCACATATTCCCTTTCACCCCCTCCCCCACACATGCTACACACCTGATATTAAAAAAAATACTTACCTGGCACCACGGGCTCCGGACTTGAGTCAAAGCCGGGCAGGCCCTCAACTTCATGCCGATGAAAGGTCAGGGCCACCGCACGCTCCTCCGCTGTCAGCCTAATACGGCATGGTGGGCCCCCTCCTGTGCCCCTGGCATGGGCATGCATTCTGGCCAGCTTCTGTTTGACCAGACGCCGGAGGTCATTGATTTTTTTGTCAATCCCAGACCGGGTCCGTGTCTCCCCCTGCCCCGCTGAATTGACCTGCTCAGTGATCCTATCCAAAATCTCCCTCCTCCTGGCCGGGGTGGTGTTGGCACTGTCCGGGCCGTGGAGGAAACGCCCATACTCGCTAATGGCCCGGGCAAGAATTTGTTTTTCCCCAACTGTAAAACTGAGCTTTCGTTTTCTCTCTGTCATCCTTCCAAAAAAACTCACTCCCAGTCAACAAAATTCACTCACAAAAACAAGCACCACCAATCAAGCAAGAACACACACAAAGACAAAACTACTCAGCAAGAAACAGTCACAAAAAAACAAAACAAAAATACAGCAGAAAAACAAACGAACAGAAATATATCAATCAAACAAACAGTCTCTCAAACACTTATCAAAAAACACTTTCAAAGATCTACTAACAAACACTTGATCACACAGAACACTAATCTGACAACTACAAAACACACCGCAACGAACAACAGAACAAAAGCACTTGGTTAAATGGGAAGGGACAAAGGGATGTACTTTTGCAATGCAAGTGCGTTTGTGTGTGTCTATTTATGCTGTTTGCGTAGTTCACAACGTTGCCCTAGTCCATTTCCAATTTCACTGATTGCGCCGCTCCCGAGTTGTGAGCCGGCCCTTCATTTGCATGGGGTCACGGCTCATTTCAATGTAACACGCCCACGTCCTTCCCAATTTGTATTACTCCTCCTTACGCCTCTGAAAAAACGTTACGTATGCGCAATTTTCTGCGCAAAAGCTACGAGAATAGGGTGATTACGCGGCAAAATTGCGCAAGTCTAACGTAAAGGCGGTGCGCTACGCCGGTCCAATAATGCGCAGATGTACCTGAATCTGGGCCATTATATATATTAATCACTTTGGAAAGTCACACTTAAGCCTCATACACACGATAGGACTTTCATTAGACTTTTCTATGGATGTTGGTCCTAATGGGCGTTGGCCGTGAACTTGTTCTGCATACACACGGCAGGACATTTTCAGCCAACTTTCACCAAATCACGTGTTTTTTCAGCTCTTTACCGCCACCCTTTGGGAAAATTCTGCTATTGTTGTCTGATCTTTAGCATTAGTTCTGAGCATGTGTGTTTGCACTTTGGACTTTAATCTGATGGACTTGTGTACACATGATCGGATTATCCTCCATCAGACATTTGTTGCCGAAAAGTTTAAAAGCATAGTATTGTTTTTGTAAAATTTATTTTTTATCTATATTTTGTAAGAAATCAGCAACATTTTTATTAATTAATTGTTATTAATGTTCATTCATCTTTTACTATCAGAACACAATATGGACAAGCTAACTTTAGTCAATTTCAGCAGGGCTGTATGAGAGAAACTAATTTATTTTCCCTTCCACACTAAACAGCATGCTTGAAGGAATGTCCTATGCCGGCAAATGTGTTCTGATAGAGTACCCAAACAATTACTTTGGTTTTCAGATCAAAGTTTGTCGAGCCAAATAGTGCGTCTTGTTTGGCCAACAGAAGGTCAGGCTCACACATGTGCTTCTGCTTTCATGCATGTTTTGGTGCATTTTTGCATATGTTCTGTCATTTAAGCATGCTTTTGATGTGTTGCAATGCATTTTTTTTTTGTGTTTTAATGCTTTTTTTTTTTATTCTAGTCAGAGGCAAACTATAAAATGGCAATAGTGCAAAAATGTTTAAATACAGAAGTGTAATTTTATTAAACATACATTAGCATATGGATCAAAGTTTTGTCCAGGAGAAAATAATGTACAGTATGCTTTCTTTTTATGTGTCTGTGTGACTGTCCCAGTCCACATAACCCTCATAAACCTTGGGTCGACAATATCCGGGTGCCAGGCCACAATTGCGTCAAGAAATTGTGACCTGGCGCCCGCGGCGGCCGGTAATTGAGGCCGTGGATCCGCGGGCTCAATTACCGGCCCCCAACTCCCCGCCGCGCGATCACTGCGGGCCCGTGACGACCGGTAATTGAGGCCGCGGCTTTGCGGCCTTGTGAAGTCCCAAGCTCTTCCTTCTGTGAGCTGGCACCATCTGGTGGTGGCTGTTGGCATTACAAGTTAAACAGCAATTCTAACGTGTCATTTTTCACCATTTTCACTGCCATCTCCTTCCCTATAATTAGAACCCCCAAACATTATATATTTTTTTTATTCTAACACTCTAGAGAATAAAATGGCGATCGATGCAATACTTTATATACTAATATAAAAGAGAGGCGAAGGACCTACGGGGCTGGCTGGGTGGGCTAGGCCCCCTCACTCCCTCATAGGGGGAGTCCCTCTGCCCCATTGGGGTCCCGTTGGGCCCCAGTTGGGCTCCCAAGAGGAGCAGGTAGGGCGGGGTGAGTGGGAGGCCCCCCTTCACACCCGCCATTGCCATCAGGGGCATGGAGAAGGATGGCGATTGCCTCCGGGGGGAGGGTCTGCCTTCTCCCAACTCCTGCAGTCCGGCTCCTCTCTCTCTCGAGTTCACGCAAAAAAAAAAAAATTCTACAGGTTGCATGTTTTGAGTTACAGGGGAGGTCTAGAGCTAGAATTATTGCTCTTGCTCCAAAGATCGTGGCGATACCTCACGTGTGGTTTGAATACCGTTTACATATGCGGGCGCTACTCACGTATGTGTTCCCTTCTGCACGTGAGCTCGTCGGGACGGGGCACGTTTTCTGGCTCCTAACTTTTTTAGCTGGCTCCTAGATTCCAAGCAAATTTGTCAAACCCTGCTCATAAACAATGTACTGCCATTACCCTATAGTTGAGCGCCCTCTATCTTCACGTTTTCACAATGTACAACCATTCCTTCTCTTGCTTGGTGAATTCTTTGTAGGTCTTGTTGGATGGGTCATAGAAGAAAGGTCTAGATGGATTAGCTCTTTTCATGCTGTGGCCTTCTTTCTTATGCGCAGCCTGTAAAGTAAATGTTGCTAGGAGGAGGTATCTTGTTGTCATGCTACAAAACAGATCAGAAATCAGAAAATATGCCTAAACACTTGTACATTCATGTTAGAAGTGCTTCTATTAAAGACTATGAGGAAAAAAGCACACCATGACTAAACAAAGGAACAGATATTCCAAAATCACACTGTAGAAAAGCACATACTGTAGTTGTAAAGGGTCCTATAGAATTGTAAATTAAGCCTAATGCCGCATACACACCATCATTTTTCATGACGTGATAAATTATTTTGCGTCAATTTTCACGTCGTGAAAAACGGACCGTTTTTCACGACGTGAAAATTGACGCAAAATAATTTATCACGTCATGAAAAACGGTTGTGTGTAGGCTTTAACGACCCCAAAAAAAAACGTGCATGCTCAGAAGCAAGTTATAAGACGGGAGCGCTTGTTCTGGTAAAACTAGCATTCGTAATAGAGATAGCACATTTGTCACGCTGTAACAGACTGAAAAGCACGAAGACTAAAACGTACGAATCGTCTCTCACCAAACTTTTACTAACACAAAATCAGCAAAAGCAGTCCCAAGGGTGGTGCCATCCGAATGGAACTTCCCCTTTATAGTAAATAAATGGGAAAGACAACCGCTCCAGGTAAGCTCCAGGCAATATATAGCTATGACTAAGCATTGAAGCTCAATGCGAAAAGCGTCAGCTGTTTTTTGTTCCCACTGTATGCTTTCTTTGTAGTGCATCCATTTATTTTACCACAATAAAGGGCTATTTTTGAATTTTACCTATTTTTGAGTGCGGCTGTCCAAAACCTCTTCTTCCGATTCCCCTTTATAGTGCCCTTGTATGTGTTGTAGATAAAAGAGGAGGTACTCATATAACCAACGACTGTGTGGTTGACCACATCCCTGGTGAACATACAACAAGAAAAGGTATACCCCCTGGGTGGGACTTTGAAAGCCAAAACACAGATAATGATATAAAAGATTTTATTTGGACAAAATCAGCCTGTTGGCATTGGCTGTGATAGCACACTAAGCACCTACGTGCATAGAAACACTGAATATATTAAATAAACATATAAAAAAACATATAAAATCACCAAAAGACAGTAAGTGTGCCAGAGTTGGCAATAGAGGAACAGAACATGACATAATACACAACATAAATTATATCATCAAAACACTCTCCAAATGGTTGATATTGCCCGAAATTTCTTATTCGCCAGTAAGTTATATGTAGATCTCCCCCAGTGGCGTTCCTGAACAAAGTTATATATAGAAGAGGGTGTATATTAATGGCCTCCAGCCAAGTACTCCCAATGGCCAGGGCTAAAATGAAGCCAGGGGCCTGCCGGTGTAATCCTGCCTAAATGCCCAATACGTCCAAGGACAAATTTCCTATATTGGTTGAGGTAGACCTGAAATACTCGGAGGTTATAAAGAACGCTGTATCATTTTCCCCAGTAAGTGGATAGGTGCCTTCCGATTCTTGTCAAGGCAGGCTTGACAAGAATCGGGTTGAAAAAAACGTTGTTTTTTCTAGACCATTAAAAATGGTTGTGTGTATGCGGCATCAGTGTACTTTCAGACAAAAACACCCACTCTGCCTGGCCCTCTTTAAACTTTTGGATTTGACGCATGCGTGGAAGTATTTTACTTCCTGGTTCGGTGACGTGGCGGCATCAACGTCACTGCCACGTCACCGCGATGTCTGTCCGCGGGGATTTTGGTTTGATCGTGTGTACACTAATCAAACCAAATCATCCCAGGAGACATGTCCGATGAAAACGGTCTGTCGGACCGTTTTCATCGGATTTGTCTCCTCGTGTGTACATCATTGTATATTAATGTAGGGCACTCTAGTGACACCCTGCAGCAGGTCTCTGGTGCCCTGCACTCACAGGATGTTTTCAATCTGACCATCATTCAATCTGCAGGACCAAGGACAACAATTTTTATTTTCAAAAAAACTCTGGGTGGGATAAAAAAAAGTCCATACTTAGACTTTAATGTATAACAAAAAGCAGAACTTTCTTCTAGTTGTGGAAAGAGGGGAAAGGGATTAGAACACCTGTTTTTATTGCTACCTCTATCCCTATTATGGAGATTCCCCCTCTCTATTAGTCCTGTTCAACGTTATCCTCAAAAGTGAAAGTAAAAAAAATAAACAACTTTTTGGTTTGTCCCAGAACAATTATATAATTTCCAATGGGGACACTAGTTCTGGTGACCCAAGGAGGCATAATGGATTCCACAAATTTTCAAGGATTTTCACCCACTTCCTGTTTGGCTATGGGACAGGAAGTGAAGGCATACAGTATCTCCCCAATGGAAAAAAAACTGACATGGGTATACTCCCTTACTCTATCCAAAATGGGGGGAAAAAAAGTTAGCCCATAGTTCTACTTTAGCAGTACTGCCATAACTTCCAGCTGTTCCTCATTTGGCAAGAATGTCCATCTTTGGAAACTAAATTTCTCTGTTATTCTTTGTTCATTAGTTGTCTCTTTTTTTTTGTCTGATGTATAGAACTCACTAAAAGAATACATTTTAAATTGGCGTGGAGTTCCCCTGTGGGAGGGAGGGGGTTGCCTTAGAACAGGTTCACACTGGGGCGACTTCCTGTAAAGTTGCCTCACTGTGAACGGGGATCAGACTTGGAGGCGACTTCCATTGAAATCAATTGGTACAAGTCGCCTACAAGTCGGATTGAAGTAGTACAGGAACCTTTTTATAAATCGGAGCGACTACAGTAGTGTACATTAAGACAGCTCCATTCACTTACATTTATTTCTTCATGCAGCGCAACTTGAGGCGACTTGGGGCGACCTGGGGCGGCCTGAAGTCGGATCCCAGGTCGCCCCTGTGAGAACCGGCTCTTAGAAATATATTTACCTAGAACAATGGTGATGTGTTCAATATGTACTTTTTTTTATCCTGCAGCTCATTGAAATCTTTACATCCAGTAGGCAATATATTTGCACTGGTCCTTCTTGTGCAGTTGATTCCGTAGGCTTCTTTGGTTCCATCTCCCAAGTGACTCCAGAATTTGTAAAATTACAGTTCACACTTGGACAAAACAAATGACTAGTAACACTTTATTCTTCATGCTCAATTTGTACATAACTTCCCTGTGTCAGACATTTTTTAATTTGAAAATTTGAATTCAGCTACTAAAGGACATTTTAACACTAGCCATGGACATAAAGTGGCGGTTGGATGATGAAAAAAGTTTTTTTTTTTTTTTAGCAGACACATTAACCATTGCCCTTATTTCTGCATCTGTGTGATAAACATAAGGCTGGTAGCTGATGATTTCCAGCTATTAATAACCTTAGTATATGTTGAGGTGTTCTGCTGATTACCTAACTATCTATCATCTGTTGCTGATAAAATCACATATTTCAGATAGGAGACATCCCCTATCTATATCTACCATTGGTCAAACGCACTGTGGGGGCCATTGATTGCACACATGTGGCACTCCAGCCCCCCCAGGAGACAGAGCACATGTACCGCAATCGGAAGCATTGGCATTCCATCAATGTACAGGTGATAGTCGATGCCCAAGGCCTCATATGGCACGTCCGTGCCAAACACCCAGGGTCCAGCCATGACAGCTACATATACAATCAATGCCACATCCGAATGGAATTCGAACAGAACGTGTATGGGGACACCTGGCTGGTTGGTGAGTGACATGGGAGTCAGGCATGACTATCCCCTCCCATGATGCACACCTCACAAGGGCCACATGCATGACTAACATCCTCCTGTCTTTTCCCTTACAGGTGACTCTGCATATCCACTGGGACCCCATCTCATGACTCCTATCCGGAACCCCCAAACCCCAGGAGAGGAAAGATACAATCAAGCACATGCCCAAACACGAGCAGTGGTGGAGCGCACCTTTGGCTTTCTAAAGTCACGTTTCCGATGCCTGGATAAGTCTGGGGGTACCCTCTTGTATTCCCCAAACTTCGTGTGCCAGATCATCGGTGCATGTTGCATGCTGCACAACTTCGCAGAAAGAAAGGGCCTGCAGATTGGCCTACGTGATGACCTGACCCCTGAACCAGACAATCCCCCCCTAACCGAGGCTACCCCGTCTTCTGAGGGTAGAGCAGCCAGGAGACAACTCACATTAGGCATCTTTACACGTTAAACACACACATTAATCATGGCACAATGAGAATGCATGCATGCACACCACTGTGGTCCCTAGCACACACACCCCACATCCACATCAAATTGGATTGGCACCAGTCCACCATGCAGGACTTGTGAGCAGCAACGCCACGCCAAGGCTCCAATTATGTCACTGTACATTCATACACCATTCACACGGACCTGGGGATCACCAAAATTGAGGGTGACACCCCTTTTCCGGCAGGAATGACACCCCCACATTCAAACAGCATTTACAACCCCCAACAAAAAAAAAAAAAATTACCTGCAAAAGCAAAAATTTTCCAGCAAAAAAAAAAAAAAAGGGGAAAAAAAAACGAATGCCCTTTGCGTGAGCCACGCCTGGGGCGCCCCCGGCCACGGCCCCGGCTTCTCAGGGGAGACTCATGGGGGAGGGGTAAAACCGGGGAAGGAGGAGCAGCCCCTGATCTCTGCCCACCTGGCGGCCTGCCCTCCAAGGCCACGGCTATTCTGTCCAAGGCAGCACCAAGTGTTGCCGTGTTGGCCTGGATAGCCAGGGTAAGGGCCCTCACATCCTGCCCAACACCTGCTGATGTCGTCTGCAGTTCGTTTAGGCAGGTTGTGAAAGCCCGGGAGTGGGAGTCCAGGTTCCCCAGCGTATCCTTGATGGAGGACAGGCTCTCCTCCATCCGCACCAATGTCTGGCTGACCTGTCCCAGATGGCGGGTCTGGAGGAACTGGTCCCTTCTCAGAGTGGCGGGCAGGAGATCGGCCAACCCCCTGGTGTTCTGGGATGAAATCCTGCCTCCAGCTGATGCTTGTGGCCGGGGAGAAGGGGAGGCCCTTGTGAGGGGAGCCATGTTGGGGGAGGAGGGGGGGGGCTCCCCCTTAGGGAGGGCTGCCTGCTGCCAGCCAGAGGGGAAGAGTCCTCAAAAACCAAACGTCCAGTGCCTGACATGGACTCCTCCTCCTCATGATTCTCCTCCTCCTCATGATTCTCCTCCTCCTCTTGAACCTCCTCCGCGGACTCCGGCCTTGTTGGGGGGCCTCATTAGGCTGCTGTCCTGGGGTTGGTGCGGTCAGGCCAGATGGCCATGCACCCTCCTGCACATCTGTGGATGACACAAAACATTCACAGGTTGGAGGATCCACACACTTGCCACATATTCCCTTTCACCCCCTCCCCCACACATGCTACACACCTGATATTAAAAAAAATACTTACCTGGCACCACGGGCTCCGGACTTGAGTCAAAGCCGGGCAGGCCCTCAACTTCATGCCGATGAAAGGTCAGGGCCACCGCACGCTCCTCCGCTGTCAGCCTAATACGGCATGGTGGGCCCCCTCCTGTGCCCCTGGCATGGGCATGCATTCTGGCCAGCTTCTGTTTGACCAGACGCCGGAGGTCATTGATTTTTTTGTCAATCCCAGACCGGGTCCGTGTCTCCCCCTGCCCCGCTGAATTGACCTGCTCAGTGATCCTATCCAAAATCTCCCTCCTCCTGGCCGGGGTGGTGTTGGCACTGTCCGGGCCGTGGAGGAAACGCCCATACTCGCTAATGGCCCGGGCAAGAATTTGTTTTTCCCCAACTGTAAAACTGAGCTTTCGTTTTCTCTCTGTCATCCTTCCAAAAAAACTCACTCCCAGTCAACAAAATTCACTCACAAAAACAAGCACAACCAATCAAGCAAGAACACACACAAAGACAAAACTACTCAGCAAGAAACAGTCACAAAAAAACAAAACAAAAATACAGCAGAAAAACAAACGAACAGAAATATATCAATCAAACAAACAGTCTCTCAAACACTTATCAAAAAACACTTTCAAAGATCTACTAACAAACACTTGATCACACAGAACACTAATCTGACAACTACAAAACACACCGCAACGAACAACAGAACAAAAGCACTTAGTTAAATGGGAAGGGACAAAGGGATGTACTTTTGCAATGCAAGTGCGTTTGTGTGTGTCTATTTATGCTGTTTGCGTAGTTCACAACGTTGCCCTAGTCCATTTCCAATTTCACTGATTGCGCCGCTCCCGAGTTGTGAGCCGGCCCTTCATTTGCATGGGGTCACGGCTCATTTCAATGTAACACGCCCACGTCCTTCCCAATTTGTATTACTCCTCCTTACGCCTCTGAAAAAACGTTACGTATGCGCAATTTTCTGCGCAAAAGCTACGAGAATAGGGTGATTACGCGGCAAAATTGCGCAAGTCTAACGTAAAGGCGGTGCGCTACGCCGGTCCAATAATGCGCAGATGTACCTGAATCTGGGCCATTATATATATTAATCACTTTGGAAAGTCACACTTAAGCCTCATACACACGATAGGACTTTCATTAGACTTTTCTATGGATGTTGGTCCTAATGGGCGTTGGCCGTGAACTTGTTCTGCATACACACGGCAGGACATTTTCAGCCAACTTTCACCAAATCACGTGTTTTTTCAGCTCTTTACCGCCACCCTTTGGGAAAATTCTGCTATTGTTGTCTGATCTTTAGCATTAGTTCTGAGCATGTGTGTTTGCACTTTGGACTTTAGTCTGATGGACTTGTGTACACATGATCGGATTATCCTCCATCAGACATTTGTTGCCGAAAAGTTTAAAAGCATAGTATTGTTTTTGTAAAATTTATTTTTTATCTATATTTTGTAAGAAATCAGCAACATTTTTATTAATTAATTGTTATTAATGTTCATTCATCTTTTACTATCAGAACACAATATGGACAAGCTAACTTTAGTCAATTTCAGCAGGGCTGTATGAGAGAAACTAATTTATTTTCCCTTCCACACTAAACAGCATGCTTGAAGGAATGTCCTATGCCGGCAAATGTGTTCTGATAGAGTACCCAAACAATTACTTTGGTTTTCAGATCAAAGTTTGTCGAGCCAAATAGTGCGTCTTGTTTGGCCAACAGAAGGTCAGGCTCACACATGTGCTTCTGCTTTCATGCATGTTTTGGTGCATTTTTGCATATGTTCTGTCATTTAAGCATGCTTTTGATGTGTTGCAATGCATTTTTTTTTTGTGTTTTAATGCTTTTTTTTTTTATTCTAGTCAGAGGCAAACTATAAAATGGCAATAGTGCAAAAATGTTTAAATACAGAAGTGTAATTTTATTAAACATACATTAGCATATGGATCAAAGTTTTGTCCAGGAGAAAATAATGTACAGTATGCTTTCTTTTTATGTGTCTGTGTGACTGTCCCAGTCCACATAACCCTCATAAACCTTGGGTCGACAATATCCGGGTGCCAGGCCACAATTGCGTCAAGAAATTGTGACCTGGCGCCCGCGGCGGCCGGTAATTGAGGCCGTGGATCCGCGGGCTCAATTACCGGCCCCCAACTCCCCGCCGCGCGATCACTGCGGGCCCGTGACGACCGGTAATTGAGGCCGCGGCTTTGCGGCCTTGTGAAGTCCCAAGCTCTTCCTTCTGTGAGCTGGCACCATCTGGTGGTGGCTGTTGGCATTACAAGTTAAACAGCAATTCTAACGTGTCATTTTTCACCATTTTCACTGCCATCTCCTTCCCTATAATTAGAACCCCCAAACATTATATATTTTTTTTATTCTAACACTCTAGAGAATAAAATGGCGATCGATGCAATACTTTATATACTAATATAAAAGAGAGGCGAAGGACCTACGGGGCTGGCTGGGTGGGCTAGGCCCCCTCACTCCCTCATAGGGGGAGTCCCTCTGCCCCATTGGGGTCCCGTTGGGCCCCAGTTGGGCTCCCAAGAGGAGCAGGTAGGGCGGGGTGAGTGGGAGGCCCCCCTTCACACCCGCCATTGCCATCAGGGGCATGGAGAAGGATGGCGATTGCCTCCGGGGGGAGGGTCTGCCTACTCCCAACTCCTGCAGTCCGGCTCCTCTCTCTCTCTCGAGTTCACGCAAAAAAAAAAAAATTCTACAGGTTGCATGTTTTGAGTTACAGGGGAGGTCTAGAGCTAGAATTATTGCTCTTGCTCCAAAGATCGTGGCGATACCTCACGTGTGGTTTGAATACCGTTTACATATGCGGGCGCTACTCACGTATGTGTTCCCTTCTGCACGTGAGCTCGTCGGGACGGGGCACGTTTTCTGGCTCCTAACTTTTTTAGCTGGCTCCTAGATTCCAAGCAAATTTGTCAAACCCTGCTCATAAACAATGTACTGCCATTACCCTATAGTTGAGCGCCCTCTATCTTCACGTTTTCACAATGTACAACCATTCCTTCTCTTGCTTGGTGAATTCTTTGTAGGTCTTGTTGGATGGGTCATAGAAGAAAGGTCTAGATGGATTAGCTCTTTTCATGCTGTGGCCTTCTTTCTTATGCGCAGCCTGTAAAGTAAATGTTGCTAGGAGGAGGTATCTTGTTGTCATGCTACAAAACAGATCAGAAATCAGAAAATATGCCTAAACACTTGTACATTCATGTTAGAAGTGCTTCTATTAAAGACTATGAGGAAAAAAGCACACCATGACTAAACAAAGGAACAGATATTCCAAAATCACACTGTAGAAAAGCACATACTGTAGTTGTAAAGGGTCCTATAGAATTGTAAATTAAGCCTAATGCCGCATACACACCATCATTTTTCATGACGTGATAAATTATTTTGCGTCAATTTTCACGTCGTGAAAAACGGACCGTTTTTCACGACGTGAAAATTGACGCAAAATAATTTATCACGTCATGAAAAACGGTCGTGTGTAGGCTTTAACGACCCCAAAAAAAAACGTGCATGCTCAGAAGCAAGTTATAAGACGGGAGCGCTCGTTCTGGTAAAACTAGCATTCGTAATAGAGATAGCACATTTGTCACGCTGTAACAGACTGAAAAGCACGAAGACTAAAACGTACGAATCGTCTCTCACCAAACTTTTACTAACACAAAATCAGCAAAAGCAGTCCCAAGGGTGGTGCCATCCGAATGGAACTTCCCCTTTATAGTAAATAAATGGGAAAGACAACCGCTCCAGGTAAGCTCCAGGCAATATATAGCTATGACTAAGCATTGAAGCTCAATGCGAAAAGCGTCAGCTGTTTTTTGTTCCCACTGTATGCTTTCTTTGTAGTGCATCCATTTATTTTACCACAATAAAGGGCTATTTTTGAATTTTACCTATTTTTGAGTGCGGCTGTCCAAAACCTCTTCTTCCGATTCCCCTTTATAGTGCCCTCGTATGTGTTGTAGATAAAAGAGGAGGTACTCATATAACCAACGACTGTGTGGTTGACCACATCCCTGGTGAACATACAACAAGAAAAGGTATACCCCCTGGGTGGGACTTTGAAAGCCAAAACACAGATAATGATATAAAAGATTTTATTTGGACAAAATCAGCCTGTTGGCATTGGCTGTGATAGCACACTAAGCACCTACGTGCATAGAAACACTGAATATATTAAATAAACATATAAAAAAACATATAAAATCACCAAAAGACAGTAAGTGTGCCAGAGTTGGCAATAGAGGAACAGAACATGACATAATACACAACATAAATTATATCATCAAAACACTCTCCAAATGGTTGATATTGCCCGACACGTTTCTGGTTTTAATCAGACCATCATCAGGGGCGGATCAGTGCGAAATTTCTTATTCGCCAGTAAGTTATATGTAGATCTCCCCCAGTGGCGTTCCTGAACAAAGTTATATATAGAAGAGGGTGTATATTAATGGCCTCCAGCCAAGTACTCCCAATGGCCAGGGCTAAAATGAAGCCAGGGGCCTGCCGGTGTAATCCTGCCTAAATGCCCAATACGTCCAAGGACAAATTTCCTATATTGGTTGAGGTAGACCTGAAATACTCGGAGGTTATAAAGAACGCTGTATCATTTTCCCCAGTAAGTGGATAGGTGCCTTCCGATTCTTGTCAAGGCAGGCTTGACAAGAATCGGGTTGAAAAAAACGTTGTTTTTTCTAGACCATTAAAAATGGTTGTGTGTATGCGGCATCAGTGTACTTTCAGACAAAAACACCCACTCTGCCTGGCCCTCTTTAAACTTTTGGATTTGACGCATGCGTGGAAGTATTTTACTTCCTGGTTCGGTGACGTGGCGGCATCAACGTCACTGCCACGTCACCGCGATGTCTGTCCGCGGGGATTTTGGTTTGATCGTGTGTACACTAATCAAACCAAATCATCCCAGGAGACATGTCCGATGAAAACGGTCTGTCGGACCGTTTTCATCGGATTTGTCTCCTCGTGTGTACATCATTGTATATTAATGTAGGGCACTCTAGTGACACCCTGCAGCAGGTCTCTGGTGCCCTGCACTCACAGGATGTTTTCAATCTGACCATCATTCAATCTGCAGGACCAAGGACAACAATTTTTATTTTCAAAAAAACTCTGGGTGGGATAAAAAAAAGTCCATACTTAGACTTTAATGTATAACAAAAAGCAGAACTTTCTTCTAGTTGTGGAAAGAGGGGAAAGGGATTAGAACACCTGTTTTTATTGCTACCTCTATCCCTATTATGGAGATTCCCCCTCTCTATTAGTCCTGTTCAACGTTATCCTCAAAAGTGAAAGTAAAAAAAATAAACAACTTTTTGGTTTGTCCCAGAACAATTATATAATTTCCAATGGGGACACTAGTTCTGGTGACCCAAGGAGGCATAATGGATTCCACAAATTTTCAAGGATTTTCACCCACTTCCTGTTTGGCTATGGGACAGGAAGTGAAGGCATACAGTATCTCCCCAATGGAAAAAAAACTGACATGGGTATACTCCCTTACTCTATCCAAAATGGGGGAAAAAAAAGTTAGCCCATAGTTCTACTTTAGCAGTACTGCCATAACTTCCAGCTGTTCCTCATTTGGCAAGAATGTCCATCTTTGGAAACTAAATTTCTCTGTTATTCTTTGTTCATTAGTTGTCTCTTTTTTTTTGTCTGATGTATAGAACTCACTAAAAGAATACATTTTAAATTGGCGTGGAGTTCCCCTGTGGGAGGGAGGGGGTTGCCTTAGAACAGGTTCACACTGGGGCGACTTCCTGTAAAGTTGCCTCACTGTGAACGGGGATCAGACTTGGAGGCGACTTCCATTGAAATCAATTGGTACAAGTCGCCTACAAGTCGGATTGAAGTAGTACAGGAACCTTTTTATAAATCGGAGCGACTACAGTAGTGTACATTAAGACAGCTCCATTCACTTACATTTATTTCTTCATGCAGCGCAACTTGAGGCGACTTGGAGCGACTTGGGGCGGCCTGAAGTCGGATCCCAGGTCGCCCCTGTGAGAACCGGCTCTTAGAAATATATTTACCTAGAACAATGGTGATGTGTTCAATATGTACCTTTTTTATCCTGCAGCCCATTGAAATCTTTACATCCAGTAGGCAATATATTTACACTGGTCCTTCTTGTGCAGTTGATTCCGTAGGCTTCTTTGGTTCCATCTCCCAAGTGACTCCAGAATTTGTAAAATTACAGTTCACACTTGGACAAAACAAATGACTAGTAACACTTTATTCTTCATGCTCAATTTGTACATAACTTCCCTGTGTCAGACATTTTTTAATTTGAAAATTTGAATTCAGCTACTAAAGGACATTTTAACACTAGCCATGGACATAAAGTGGCGGTTGGATGATGAAAAATGTTATTTATTCCTCAGTTTAGGCCGATATGTATTCTTCTACATATTTTTCGTAAAAATACGCAATAAGCGTTTATTGATTGGTTTGCGCAAAAGTTATAGCGTCTACAAAATAGGGGATAGTTTTATGGCATTTTTATTAATATATTTTTTTTACTAGTAATGGCGGCGATCAGTGATTTTTTCGGGACTGCAACATTTTTATTAGTACTGCGACCTTATGGCGGACACTTCGTACACTTTTGACAAATTTTTGGGACCATTGGCATTTTTATAGCGATCAGTGCTATAAAAATGCATTGATTACTGTAAAAATGTCACTGGCAGGGAAGGGGTTAACACTAGGGGGCGAGGAAGGGGTTAATTATGTTCCCTAGGTGTGTTTTAACTGAATGGGGTTGGAACGGACTAGGGGAAATGACAGATCACTGTATGAACAGACGATCAGTCATTTTTCCCCCTGGCAGGACCTTACACACACAGCTCCCGGTTCTCGCTCTGTAACGAGCGATCGCGAGTGCCCGGCAGTGATCGCGCCCGCGGGGCACGTGCTCCGGCCCCAGGGGCATGGAAGCGCCCCTAGTGGCTGAAATGCGAAATTACATATTCCTACGTGATTTTGCGCAGCCGAGCCGACCTGCCGCCGTATAACTGCGGCGGCTGGTCGGCTAGTGGTTAAAAGAAGAGCTATGAAAATATCTATATACAACCAAGCAACAGTTTCTCTTTTACGTCATCTTGGCATTCAAAAGTTCACCGATTTTGCCGCAAGGGGTTTACAGTGCCTTAAAGATTCGGCTAGCAGAACTTGCAGGGCGATTTGAAGGCACTATTTTTAGCGTTATAGCGCCTGCAAAGGGCCTTAGTGTGAAAGCAGCCTTAGGCCTGGCTCGCATGACTGCATGGCGGGGAACACATGCAAAATCACGAATGTTGCCGACACGCAGACAAACAGGCAGGGTTGTCATTAAATCTTCATTGTACCCCCAAGCATTGGCAAAAACAGTGTGTTTTTGGTGCTGCGCAATTGAAAAAAAAAAAGCAGTTGAGCTACATTTTTAGCACCCCCAACTGCTCCCCCTATAGCTGCAGTGGCAACAGGTGATGCATGCATCCACCCCATGTGCATCCAATATGCTCACCTTTCTTATTTGACCTCAATATAAATCAAGGTATCAATGCACTTATGCACTTATTGCAGTGGCGTATCTAGGGTATGGCAGCCATGGCAAGTGCCATGGGCGCCATATGAAATGGGCGCTGTTGAGTGGCTGGGCAGCAAGGCATTTACCAGGGTCTGAGGGTTTCATCTTCCCTCCTCCTAAGCATAGGCAGGATCTCCTTTTCCACATCTTTGCTAATGGACAATGGCAGTGCTATCCCTTCTGTGTTCAGCCACAGCCCTCCCCTGTTCTCCCAGGCTCTCCCATTACATCTGGTCAGATTGGCAGCACACAAAGAAGAAGGAACATCAGTTTCTCCCTCTCCTCTGTGAAAACTGAGGCCTTAAGTGATGGAGATTTCATCACTTCCAGTATTGGTTCTGCATTTACCTGGCCTTGGAGGGCAAAGGAGGTATCAGGGGTCTAATAAACTCCAGATTTCTCAATAAAGAGGATATGTCACTACCCAAGGTATGACATATCCTCATACCTCACTAGTTTTGTTAGCTGTTTTTTTTTCGTTAAGGTTATCTGAAAGATGGTTTTCAAATGTTTCGACAGGGGCGCAGCTTGAGTGCTTGCCATAGGCGCCATTTACACTAGATACGCCTCTGACTTATTGCCCTACCATGGGCATTTAGGCATTTGCGACTGTGGGAAATTGAGTTTCTGTTCTCCTTTGTATTATCACCAGCTTTACTCAACCTCAGGTAGGTATGCATGTAAAATAAAATGGGACTAGAAATAATGCTCTCTGTATAGAACTATTTAACTATTTAACTATATAAAAAAGCACCCCAAGTGCTTCTGTATGTAAACAGCATTAAACAACATAGGTAACAGTATCCACAGCGAAAGTAGCTCCCTAGCTAAACTTCAGTTCCTATACACATTGCGCTCCCAGTCAGAACTTAATCAGTAGGAGCCCCTATGACCACAGATAACTAAAAACCTATGGTGGGGCAACAAGTGCATTGGGACCATGATTCATATTGAGGTCAAATAAAGAAGGTGAGCATATTGGATGCATACACAGCTTCACCTAGAGCAGGGATAGCAAATCTTGGCACCCCAGATGTTTTGGAACTATATTTCCCATGATGCTCAACTACTGTGCAGCATGCATATGCATGGGAAATGTAATTCTAAAACATCTGGGGTGCCAGGGTTCGTCATCACCGACCTAGAGCATGGGTGCTCAACCTGTGGCCCTCCACAATTCCCATCGTGCCTCTGCCTTTGGGAGTCATGGCTGAAACTGTCAGCCTTGCAATGCCTTATGGGACTTGGTGGTAGTTCTGCAACAGCTGGAGGGCCACAGGTTAAGCACCCATGACCTAGAGTTTGGAGGAACTGAAAAGATTACTATTACAGCACATCGTTGGTGGGTTTTTATGGATGCTTAAGAGGAGATGTAGATAGGACTTTATGTTTTTTTAATTATAATTATTTTATGTTAATGTACGTGATTGTGCTGTATTTTATGTATTGCATAATTGAGGGGGATAAAACGGGCAGTAAAGAGGCAACATATTGCCCTTTCACTGCCTGTCAAATGCTTCAGGGGAGCAGCAATCCTTGCCCCCATTATGAACGAGCTCTAAAAAGGCATACATAAATATATAGAGGTCGACCGATAAATCGGCTGGCCGATATTTGGCGTTTTTTAATTAATCGGCATCGGCCGATTTGTGCTGTAAGAAAGCCGATTTTAAACTTCAGCAGCGCGACTTGCAAAAAGCTTCTATAATAGAAGTCAATGCAAGTTGCCTGAAGTTTCCCGTAGAGGAGACTTGTCTCAGGCAGCCTGCCAAGTTTTGAGAAAAGATATACAATGTTGCTACTTATCAATTAACTGAACTCCATGAAGGAGAGTTCTCAGTTTAACCATTTAAAGGCTAAATCTTTTTGACACTTGCCGCTTACAAGTAAAAATCCTGTATTTTCTGCTGGAAAATCAGTTGGAACCCCCAAACATTATATATATATTTTTTAGCAGAGACCCTAGGAAATAAAATAGCAATTGCTGCAATATTTAATGTTACACAGTATTTGCGCAGCGGTCTTTCAAACATATTTTTTTGGAAAAAATATGCTTTAACAAATAAAAAAACTAAACAGTAAAGTTAGCCTATTTTTTTTTTCGTCCAAAAGTTTTCATTACCTGTTTTTGTCTATTAGATTTATATATATATAAATAAATAATATATATCTTTTTTTTATATCTAAATTACACATACAAGTGCACTGATTGGAGGCTTGTGGTGTTTAAATGTAAGACATTTTCTGTATTAATTAGCAGGGCAATAATGGAACTTCCGCTTTTCCGAATCCCCCCCCCCCCCTGGTGTCACATTTGGTACCTTTCAGGGGGAGGGGGGCAGATACCTGCGTAATCCCAGGTATTTGCTCCCTCTTCTGGGCATAGATCACTGCGGTGACCTACACCACATCTGGTGCTTAATCCGCCTCCAGCTTTCTTCTGGGAGACGCACAGGTCCCAGAAGACAGCAGGGACCAGTGGGATTGCGCAGCGCGTCTCGTGCATGCACAGTAGGGAACCAGGAAGTGAAGCCGCAAGGCTTCACATCCTGATTCCCTACCGAAGATGGTGGCGGAAGCACCCGAGGGAGAGATTAGCTTCGGGTGCCAGCACTGTGGGCACCCACGACAGATAAGTGTCCATATATTAAAAGTCAACAGCTGCAGTATTTGTAGCTGCTGACTTTTATTTTTTTTTCCGCAGAACTCTGCTGCCTAAACACTGGACCATCATTCTAGCAGTGCTATTTGGCTGCTAGCGGGGTGCTTATATCCCAGCTAGCGGCTGATTAAGGTGTTAAATGCTCCCATGTAGAGCCACTGCAGAAGCGCTTTGCAGGCGTTCATCTCAATGGGCAGGAGTGGTGGAGGAGCCGCTCCAAAGATGCTGCTCGCAGGACTTTTCTTTAATGTTCTGCCAGCACACCACCTCAATGTGAAAGCACTCGGGCTTTCAGACTAAGACTGCAGGGGAGCAGTTTTGCAGGCACTTTACAGGTGCTATTTTTAGCCCAAAAGTGCCTGAAAACACCCCAGTGTAAAAGGGGTCTAATGCTGCGTACACACGATCACTTTTTGTGATATAAAAAACGTTGTTTTATCTCACGAAACAAAACGACGTTTTTCAAACTTCATTTTAAAAAACGATGTTGCCTACACACCATCGTTTTCTGAAAATGCTCTTGAAAAGCGCGGTTACGTAAGACACTTTCGACGGCACTCTGTTCCATTGAAGCTCCCGTCTCATAACTTGCTTCTAAGCATGTGCGGGTTTAAAAACGTTGTTTTAAATGTCGTTTTGCTCACACACGATCATTTTTTTGTGAAACAAAAGACGACATTCTGAAAAACGACATAAAAAATTCAAGCATGTTCGATTTTTTTTTTGTCGTTTTTTTGAAGACATAAAACGACGTTTTGCCCACACACGATCATGTTAAATGACGTTTTTTAAAACGTTGTTTTATTTCATCACAAAAAATGACCGTGTGTACGTGGCATAACTGTGATGCCGCGTACACACGGTCGTTTTTTGCGATTAAAAAAAAAGACGTTTTTTAAAACGTCATTTAAATTGATCGTGTGTGGGCAAAACGTTGTTTTTTGTCTTCAAAAAAACGACCAAAAAAAAATTCCAACATGCTTGAATTTTTTGTGTCGTTTTTCAAAACGTCGTTTTTTGTTTCACAAAAAGTCACCGTGTGTAGCAAAAACGTCTTTCAAAACGACGTTTTTCAACCCGCGCATGCCCAGAAGCTAGTTATGAAGCGAGCTTCAATGGAAAAGAGTGGTGAACGTAACCTCGTTTTTTGTGAAAAAACGATGGTGTGTATGCAAAATTGTCTTTGAAAAGTGACGTTTCAAAAACGTAGTTTTTTACTTCACAGAAAACGTCGTTTTTTTTCATCGCAAAAAACGACCGTGTGTACGCGGCATTAGATTTTATGAGATGAAGGGGGGGGGGGGGGATCGGCTTAACATATCGGGCAAAAAAAAAAAACGGCATCATAAATCGGCTATCGGCCGCCGCAATTTCTGAATATCGGCATCGGCCAGTGAAAAACCCATATCGGTCGATATATAATATATATATATAAAACACATATATATAAACATATATATAAACACACATATACACATAAATACATACTAAATATACACATAAATACATACACACATATACAGGGCTGGACTGGGACAAAAATTTGGCCCTGGACTTTATCCAGACCAGCCCACTTTAATTCGATAAAAAGCTGCCCCCCACCCCCGAAAAATCACGCCCACCAGAAGGCCCCTACATCCATTTTTATATATCATGAGAGGGTGAGAGAGAGGGGAATGAGAGAGAGGGAGGGTTGCGTGATAGAGGGTGAGAGGGGGTGGGTGAGAGAGGGGGTGAGTGTAAGAAAAAGAGAGTGAGTGTAAAAGAGAGGGGGTGAGTGTAGGACCCCTTTTACACTGAGGCGTTTTTCAGGCGCTTTTGGGATAAAAAATAGCACCTGTAAAGCGCCTGAAAAACGCCTCCGCTGTAGTCCCAGTGTGAAAGCCTGAGTGCTTTCACACTGGGGCACTGCCAGGGCATTAAAAAAAAGTCCTCCAAGCAGCATCTTTGGGGGCGGTGGAGGAGAGGTGTACAAATTGCTACTGCCCATTGAAATAAATGGCCACCACTTCTGAAGTGCCTGCAAAGCATTTCGGCAGCAGCGCTACACACGGGCGCATTTAACCTTGAATTTGGCTGCCAGCGGGGGTTAAAAGAGCATGCTAGAGGCCGAAAAACGCAGCGGGGGGGTTCTGAGAGACAGAGGGGGGTCTGAGAGACAGGGGGAGCTGAGAGACAGAGGGGGGTCTGAGACAAAGAGGGGCTAAGAGACAGAGGAGAGGGCTAGTGGGGGGGCTGAGAGACAGAGGGTGAGGGCTGATAGACAGGGGGGGTCTGAGAGAGTCTCTGTTAAAAAAAAATATATATATATATATATATGTATTTTTTTAAACAGCCCACTGAGCCGTCGGCCCACCGGGAAACTCCCTGTAGTCCCTATGGCCAGTCCATCCCTGCACATATATACAGGCAAAGCACACACAAATATACATGCACGCATACAAACACACGTATACATACACACAAATACATACATACATACATACATATATATACACACACACAGCCTTTTTAAAAACTGTGATACTGTACCTGTATTGTCCTGTAGGGAAAGACGAAGAGCTCAGGAAGCTGTTTTCCCTTCCACTGCTTTTACTTCACTTTACTGACTGAGCTCCTGCTGTGCCAATGTACAATGAACCCGAGGAAGCCATGGCGCTGCAACCATGAATGGGTGAGTGCAGACCTGGGGGGTTTGTTTCAGAAACAGCATTACAGTGAGTGGAATTTCTAGTCTGCACAATTCTTGGCTTCAGGTCATGGTGTTCCTAAAACACCAGGATATCAGTAACAAGGTAATTTTGGAAAGTGTGTGACTATAGCAAAGCATGCATGAAAAACAGGAACACAGACAGTTTGGCTAGTTTGCAGTTTTAATATTAATATACAATATGTATATGTTTTCAATGTGCATACACACAATACAGTCTTTTTTACATATATTAAATAGAATAAAAGTTGATCTTCTTATCTTGCCAAATACCAGGAGATTAAATAATTCAGTAAGTACCCATGTGCAGTGCTGCCATTAGTACATTCATTATTCATACATATTAATACATTATTTACAGTTTATTAATATGAGATTACTTCATAATAATTACATTAGATACCAACTAATCAAAGAACAGAACTTTATCTACAGCTTCAGAGTGAAATGAAAACAAAGTGGATACTTACAAATCTTCAGCTCATAATAAGGTCAAGCTTGGGGAAACTTTGATTAGTGAGAGAAAATTAATGCTCTCTTCTGAGTTAGGAAACTCCCTTCCTCCTGACAATACGACAGGTTTCTACTGTTCTAGAAGGTGCACCAGCCTTTTATTATCATCACTGTTAGAGAGTTCTAAGTCTCTGTTTTAATTTTTTTAATATTATATTATGGTGGCACACACAAGAACATCCAAAACTCCAAAGTGGGCAGGAATTATGGCATGGAGAACTTACTGCTGGAGTCAATATAAATAATAATTCCAGTGGGAAACTTGGTCCTCAGTCACACTCTAAATTCTAACATGCTTTTTTTTTTATTATGCTAGGTACACACTAGAATTTTTTTTTTTTATTCAACCCAGCTGGCTGAATGGAAAAAACTGAGAGATTTCTCTACTAGCTAAGCGATGTTAGTTAGCCAGAACACACTAATAAATGCTCGCAGCCATTGGTTTTCCAGAATGTTCCTTCGACAAAAGCTGGTTGTTGGATCAGCTTCTGTCAGTGTAAGAGAACTGTAACCGTCTGTCCCAGGCGCCCTCCGGCGCATGTGCGCGCACACGGGCGTCCTGTAATACCTAGGCGCACCAATGCGCATGTGCGCGCACACACGGGCACGCCAATGCACGCACACGCGCGCCAATTGGCACTCATTGCCTATTTAAGGAAGTGCTCTGACCTAGACCCTTTGCTGACTGATCTTCAGCGTGTACCCTGTTACCTGAATCCTGCTCTTATCTTGATGATCTCCTGTTGCTGAACCCGGCTTGCTCTGACCCCGCTACTGACTCTGTTATACTCTGACTACTGGTTCTTGACTCTGGCTTCCCACCCGACACCGCTACTGCCTGCTGCCTGGTACCTCGCTGCCCGCCTTCCTCCTGACCCGGCTATCCGCATGACCCGCATTGGCTTCTAGTGCCTGCGATCCAGCAACCCTGAACGCCTGCAACTTGCTCCTGCGACTTCCTGCAAACGTCCTGCTGCAAGACCCTCAGGAACTACATTTGGTTGGATCTTTAGCGCCCTGCTGTCGGAGTCCTTACCCACAGGCACTCGTGTTCCTCCAGTCCCTCGTTGTCCTCTGTTCCATCTCCGGCGGTGCCAGGGCTGGAGATACAAGAGAGGCCGACCTCGTCATCTCAGTCTCCCATCAGGTACGTGACAGTCAGACAGGTTGCTGTACACACTGGCCGAATGTCAGCTGGTTTCTGTTGAACCGTCTGATACTGGCCGATATTTGGCCCATGTGCACCTTCCTCAAATGGAGAGTTTTTCTAGAATTTCGGGGGCATCCCCCTGTCGGAACACAATAGATCAGCAGGGGAGATTGCTGTACTAACATCAGATAGTTAGTACTGCGGCTCTTCCTGAGCTGTTCGTTTTTTCGTTCAGCTCTGCTGGGTTGAATGAAAAATAACTACTAGTGTGTTCTAGTCTTAAGGCTTCCTAACTGCCTCAGTCTTGGCCTTTCTACATACTGATGGCTACACAATCAGCTCAGGATACATCAATCTGGTCGCATGTGAACTACCTCTGTCCCGATAAACTCTAAGACATCAGTCTGGCTCAGTAACTTACCTGCGAAGGTTAGATAGGCCTGAAGGTTAGATAGGCCTGTTATGTGCCCCCACATATCATGCTTCAGGTTCCTCCACCCCAAACTCGCTCATCAATGTTTTTAAGGGACCTTGCTTTGTGCACTGGTCCAAATTATTTGGTGGAAGGGGGCTTATGGTGTGTTTTTTTTTTTTAAGATTTTGGGCTTGGCTTCTTATGTCCAGTGAAGGGAACTTTTAAGGTGTCAGCATACCAAGACATTTTGGATAATTTTATGCTCCCAACTTTGTGGGAACAGTGTGGGGATTGCTCCTTTCTGTTCTAACACGACTACGCACCAGTGCACAAAGCAAGATCCAAAAAGACATAGATGAGTGAGTCTGGGGTTGAGAAACTTGACTAAAGAGTGGTCAAATCTTCCTATAGACACACCCCTAACCTTCTGGACAGCCTTCCCAGAAGAGTTGACGCTATTATAGACGCAAATGGTGGGCCAACTCAATATTGAACCCTACGGACTAAGACTGGGATACCATTAAAGTTTATGTTTGTGTAAAGGCAGGCATCCCAATACTTTTGGTAACATAGTGTATATGGTTTTCCAGCACTGGTTTTGTATGTAGTACAGCTTCTGATTCAGTTGGAGCTACTAACTGTCCTATTGGTTGCTCAGCAACTCCAGGGAGCACACAGGAAAGGTGGTACTTGCTGCTCTTGCCCAGTAAGTTCTGACAGCTGCGCCTCCATGGCTAGACACGATCATCCATGAGTGCTGCCCACCTTGCTCATTCAGATAATTTTCAGCTGGGAGCACACTGCCTGAACCTGGGGAGCTGAACCTGGAAGCTGTTTGAGGCCTTGTACACACGAGGGAATAAATCCGCTGAAACTGGTCCGACGGACCATTTCATCCGAAAGATCCGGTCGTTTGTATGGTCAAACGGACCGTTTCGGACGGATTTTTCCAGCGGAAAAATTCCAAAGCATGTTTTGAAATATTTCCGCCGGACCCATGTCCGTCGGATATGTCCGCTCGTTAGTACACAAAAGCCTCGGACAAAAAACCCGCGCATGCTCAGTCAAAACGATGGGACGGGAGCACTCGTTCAGGTAAAACTCGCGTTTGTTTGGGACCTGGCACATTCGTCACCTAAACTCTCTATATAGTGTTCCGTTTAGATCGTTTTTTTGTGCTTTCTTCTCTTGCTAGAATGAACCCGTTCTTTTGTCCAGATGTCACATACTGCTAGCTTGCATTTTCATTATTTATTTTTCTATTTGACACAGTTTGCTTGCCAGATGTCCCCACATTTGTTTATGTTCTCCACATTTTCAAAATTTCTCTTTGGACTTAATGTTGAGTATTTTTTTTTTTTTAAGATTTGGATTTAACGTGTTTGGAATATTTCAATTTTTTTTTGTTTTTCTTGTTTCATCCTTTTTTTTTTCACAAAAATGGACGCTTCTTTGGGGTTTACCAAGTTCAAACATAAAAGGTCCCCCCCCCCCCTAAAAGGAGTTTGGGTCCTTTGCAAATGCCACATTTTGTTTGCCAAATGTCTGATGCTTACTCACCACAGTATTAAACACAATAGACAAGGTTTGAAAGTAAATACAAAAGCCATTTATTTCCGGCCAAAAAATAAATTAGAAATCACCAGAACGGCAGCACTTGATGAGATTGCAACATACATGCATACTTGGCAATTACAACATGATGAAGGACAAATTAAGTAACCTCAGGAGTCAATATCAAAAATCAGGATCAGCAGCACATGAACAAAGGAACCCAAGCTGTGCTACTACAACGAGCTCAGTTTTTTGGACAATAAACTGGATGGCAGGGATTCATCTTCTCGACTTCCTAGCAGACTTCCTTCCAGCGAAACTTCCACGGGTCCGTCCACGGAACCTTGCAGGTGGGGCTGATGTGGCAGGAGGAGGATGAGGATGATGGGGAGCAGGCCAAGCCGGATCCCACAGCACAGTGTCCCTGGTCAGCTCGTTCCTTTTCATCCTGGCCAGGACCTGATTTATAATGTCCTTGGCCAGGCTTTTTTGCTCCTCCCCCCCTTGGTTCAGCTCATTGGCCACAAATGCGCTATAGCATTCCGTTGGGTTGAGGGGGGCTCTCATGATTTCGGCAGCCTCCCGGATGACCTGAAGGCTTTCATCATGCACCTCCCTCCTGCGCCTACTTGCAGCTGGTGGCCTCATTTGGAGGGGAGGAACTTGGCTGATTGTGCTCAGCCTGGGCCTGGGGACCTGCTGCACCTCACTTGACCCGGCCTCCTCCTGGCTGCCACTCACCCCTTCCGCCTGGCTGACATGGGCCTCAGGAGCTGCCACCTCCTGGCTGGTCTCTTCTTCCTGTGTATAAAAAAGGCAACATGTTGTCATTTTTGGCACAATCAAGCACACACATTTTATTTCTCTAGACTTTTTTAGTTAGTATTAATTTCAATTAAACAGACTGTCCTTCTGACCCCTGCATTTGGCATCCCTGTTTGTTTTTTGTTTACAAGATCAACTCACGAATTCAAAATAAATAGCAGCACAAAACTAGTTTTGAAAATACTAGACCTCACTGAAGATGGCCAGATCTGGCTCCATGTCAGCCAGCCCTGCTTCTGATTCTGCAGGGCTCCTGGGATCCGGGGAAGTTCCGCTGGGAGGAAGTGTTGAAACCGAAGCCCTGCCATCCAGTTCATCATTCAAAAAACTGAGCTCTTTGTAGTACCAGAGCTTGGGTTCCTTCTTCTTAGCTGCTGCTGATCCTGATTTTGGATATTTCCGTTTTTTATAGACATTCCTGTAGCTTCTCCTGAGGTTACTGAATTTGTCCTTCACCATGTCGCCTGTGCAACTTGGCACCCAAGTGTGCAGGTATGTCGCAATTTCATCAAGTGCTGCCTCTCTCTTTCCAGTGTCCAAATAATGGGTGTGTCTGGTGTCCCAAAGAAGGGGCATATCCCGATATCGGGCTATTAATTGCATTGTAGCCTCCTTCCCTTTCAGCAAATCCATTCTTTTGGGCTGCTTCTCGAAATGTCGCTTCTCAATAGTAATGTCTAGAATAGAAATTGCCAATCAAACACAAAGCACAACTTTCCAAAGGCTCAGCTTTGTCATTCTTAAAATATGTGCACATTCATTCATTTTAGAGCATCTACTTTATACAAACACAGTGTCTTATGCTGCTACATAGCTGGCCTGCTCTGCCGCAATGTTGTAACCCCCAAAAAGTTGGCATTCAGAGTCCATGTTGCAAGTTGTAGCATGTAGTTAAGAACACATCCACCATGAATATGAATGCTAGCATTCACCTCAAGGCACTAGTTCATGTGTAGCTATCATGCCCCTCAGCATTGATGGCAGAAAACACTACCTACTTATCTCTGTCCAACCAATACACAACACTACTGGCATGATCTGACTGCATACTCAAAAATACAAATCAAGAGGAAAGAGCATTCTCTACATATATCTTGATGAAGTGATGTGTCCAAGCACTTTACTCTCTAAATGTTATGGTGGGCCCCAAAATACATAAATAACAGTGGCCTAAAAAGGGTGCAAACAACATCTAAAAGCTCCATCCCCCATGCCTGTTCAAATTATATGCCTCTGATCCGATGTTTGCATTTACCTTCGTCTCTCTCTCTCCTCGTTTCCGCTCGAGTAATCTCCGCGTAACCTACGTAATCACGTCGTTTCCATTATATTCCCCACGCAATCAAGAAACGCCACCCTCGTCTCCGCCCATGACGTACCAATTTCTGCTTTCCACGCCCATCTGCAACGTTGATTGGAAAATATGGCGATGTCACACGAGCGCACATTAGCCTCTGATCGGGATCAGGAAGGGACACAGGCCGGAACGTCCCGATCCAGGCCAAAACGTTACAAGGCCACAAACATGTCTCTACAAGAGATGGTGGAGTTGGTGTCCATCCTGCGACGGAAGGACTATGATGGTGAGCATGGCCCATACAGCACCCCTAACCGGAGGAAGTCAAAAATTATGGATAAGGCAGCAAGGAAACTTTATGAGATGTTTGGGGTCACCAGGTCCAAAGAGCAGCTCCGGAAACGCTGGTCCGACTTAAAACTGCGCGAGCCAGAGCAGTATCGCAAAATAAAAAGAATCATAGAAAAAAGTAAGTACTTTAAAATGTCTTTGGAGTGCCTATTTTTGTCGGAAATGTTTTGCCATGTATATTTCGCCATCTGCCTCGTTGGCCTGCTTGTATTTTTTAAACCCTGCCTTGTAAATTTAGTAATGTTTGTCTAATATAAATCCGACGACTTGCCACGATCGTAGTCAACATCGTTCCAATCACATCGTTTATCCTCAATCCGCGGTTCCAGGAACATCACACCTGGACGAGGCTATTTGGCGAAAAACATCGTTTTCAAAAACAATGTTGAAAATATGATGTGTTTGTGCAAACTAATAAGTTTATTTAAAAAGGCAATCAGGATTCAGTAATTCACACAGTGCTGAGATAACTTAATATACAGCTGTTTGGACATCTGTAATTTATAAAACCTGTCTACCCACATAAAATAGTAATTTGGAGTTTAGGAGAAGGGACTCCAAAAAAGACTTATTCAGGAGGCCAGCATGTGTGTCACTTCCCCAAAAAGCCGCATTATATCACAGCTAGGGAGACATCAGCTAGCAAAAAAAAGGAACATGGTTTGTGCTGTAATAAGGCCAAAACTAGAATTGTAACGCCACTTATAAGCAATGTTTGCAAATTAGTCCCTCCAAAAAGATCTGTTTGCTGATGTATTTTTATTTTTATTTTATTTTTTAGGGGAAAGAAGAGGACAGCGCTATGAGGAGTCAGGGAGGCCCACACTGTCTCCCAAACGGCCTGAAAAAATTGTTGAGCAGGAGGATGATGAAGAAGGAGAGGAGGAAGAAGGAGAGGAGGAAGGGAGAGAGGAGGAAGGCGGATTGGTGGAGGAAGGCGGTTTGGTGGAATTTGGCGGATTGGTGGAGGAAGGCGGATTGGAGGAGGAAGGCGGATTAGTGGAGGAAGGAGAAGTTGAAGAAGAAGGAGAAGTTGTAGAAGATGTTGAACTTGTCAGTACAACAGGTCAGTGACACCCCAGCTTTGCAGGGAAAAAGAGATGTAGATAGGCCTGCACCTTACTTACTTACAATGTTGTGTTTTTCCTTTGGCATTTTTAGGGGATGAAGATGGGATTAGCACATCTGTCGCTCCTAGTTTTTTCTCGTGCAAGTGCACAAATCCTAATACAGCAGATAATGGAGTGCAGCACCGATCTGGCCAATATGAGGGAAAGGATGGTGGTGATGGACCAAAAACTTCAAAAACATGCTTGATATTTTGGGACGTATATAGAAGACTATCCCCCCCAGCTGCCCCCCATGCCCCCCCTGCCCTCACCCCTAACCACCCCACTCTCAAAGATGTTGTATAATGTTCGTTTAATATCCCCCAAAATTTGAGGAGGCACACACACACACGGGTTTATTTACTGAAGCTAGAAGAGGCAAAAGCAGCATCACTTGGCATATAAAACAATCATCTTCCATGTTTGGATGCGAAGTCTTAATTGACTAAGCTTAATTTAGAAGCTGATTGGCTTATATGCACAAATAAGCCGGAGTTTGGACTGTTTAGTAAATAAACACCAATGTCTGTTCACATGTGCGTTCTGCCAGCACAGGACATTAATTGTATGTGCTTTGTGGGTGCAACCCCTTCCTTACTTATCAAGTAGGTGACAGAAAGGGGTTGCACCCACAAAGCACATACATTGATCACCCATGATGGCAGATAGCACATGTGAACATTTCGCATGGGATCTCATGTGAAAAAACACCATTTGGCCCATCACACACACAGCATGTGTGCATCCTCAAATTTTGGGGGATTCCGGCGTGACCTAAGACCATGTTGTCTGGGTTTGTTATGCCAAATAAAAGGTTGAACTTTGTAAGTTCGATTGTTAGATATGTTTGTCAAAACCACAAAATATTTTTTGAATAAATAAATACTTTCTAAACCAAGTTTTCTAATTAAAACACAAAAATGTTCGTAAATAAAAAACAAATAAAAAAACCTTTTAAAAACACACACACACCAGTGGCTTCTTATTTCTAACCTCAATACCCAGTTTGTAGAAGAGTGACTAGAATGTGCAATTGTGTGTATTTACTAAAACCTGCTAACTAAATTGGGCACAAGAAATGCACTAGTTTCAGAACCTGGAAGACAGATAAAAAGAGAAAAAGCAATAATGACAAACAACTGTATAAAGTCCAATGGTCAAATTATTTATTATTTATTGGTAATATTTCTTTATTTTGGGGGCCGAATTATAAAGAAATATTAATCTGGCATAGCTATGGCCCCCCGACCCATAAAGTACTCAACATATTTGTCGCGTACCTCACGAGCAGATTGGGTGACCGAGCCAGCGCGACCAGTGTCCAGCCCAGGAAGGGTATCTGAGGGTAGTCCTGCCTCAGCACCGATGTTGGGTAGGTACGTCTGGGAATGCCTGCGTAAAAAATTATGCAATATGCAGCAGGCCAAAATAACAGAGTTAAATTTATATTCCGCCAGATGTATCGCTGTCTGGAACAGGCGGAACCGGCTGGCGAGTATCCCAAAGGCATTCTCGACTACCCTCCGGGCCCTGGCCAGCCGGAAATTGAAGACTCTCCTCTCCGGGGTGAGGGTCCTCTGGGGAAAAGGCCGCATGAGGTGAGGTCCAAGTCCAAAAGCCTCGTCCGCTAAAAAAAACAAACGGAAGTCCTTCCACATTGTCTTCATCCGGTGGCAGTTCAAGACCACCAGTTTGTAGACGCCTGTAAAATTCGGTCCGCGCGAACACTCCCCCATCAGACAGCCGGCCATTCTTCCCCACGTCCACATACAAAAATTCGTAGTCTGCCGACACCACCGCCATCAACACGATACTATGAAAACCTTTGTAGTTATAATAGTACGAGCCCGAAAGAGGTGGCGGCACTATGCGGACGTGCTTCCCATCAATTGCCCCTCCGCAGTTTGGAAAATCACAACGCTGGGCAAAGTGGGCAGCCACAGTCTGCCATTCCTGCGGCGTGGAGGGAAACTGTGGGGACAAAAGCAAAAAAACAATTAGCACTTTGGCACAGAAACAACATTGCAAACACTAGTAAAAAAAAATCATTCTGCAACATCACGGTATTAACATTTCCAAAAATTAGTGTATAGAGAGTATTTAGGGCAACAAATCTAGAGACAATTATTATCAGACTCCACATCACGCTGATAGGGCAATACACTTTTTTAGAGGGAGGGAGTTGAACTACAATGGAGCAGGACACCAAATAAAAAAAAAAAGGTGTTTTTGTCCCTAGGAGATGATGCTGGACAGGTTAGTAGTGTTGAAGGTAAAAAATATGCAGGTAGGCCAAACCACATTAACCTGGAAAGCTTAACAACATGCATGGGGAGAAAAGGGAACATTAAGCACACAGCATATTACAATCATGGTGACTAGGAAAACCAACACAAAAAGGTGAGAAAAATATGCAAACATTATTAAAGACACAGATTGTGATGTTAAAGGAGGAAACTTACCTTAATAAACTCCTCCTGCATGACTTGTATGATGGCAGAACACGTCTCCGGTATGATGATCCCAAGCGCCTGGGGAGAGATGCCTGTTGAGAACTTGAGGTCCTGCAGGCTCCTCCCAGTCGCCAGGTACCGCAACGTGGCAATAAGCCTCTGCTCAGCCGAAATGGCTTGGCGCATCACAGTGTCCTGCCTCGTGATATAGGGGGACAGGAGATCCAGCAGACGGTGGAAAACGGGGTCCGTCATACGGAGAAAGTTCCTGAAGTCATCAGGATTATTCTCCCGGATCTCCCTAAGCAGAGACATATGAGAGAATCGATTACGCTGCCGCAACCAATTCTTGGCCCAGGAACTCCTCCTCCTACTGTTCCTGTCCAAATCACTGGAATGCACACAGACTCCAGAACAAAACCCATAAACAGCACGAACTCGTGAAAAGTTGCGCTGCTGCTCCATCATGGCTTCAAACCGGCCGGCTGGTCAGTCAAGAACACACTCAAACAGAAAGCACCCCCAAATCCAGCAAGACCTGCAAAGATCGCACGTCAAACAGATACGACCGTACAGGACGGCACTGCAAAGCAGAAACGCCGCGTACGGCGACACTGAATGACAAATACGAGCCCACAAGCACACACTGAACCTGAAAATACGACCTGTTAAGCGCGGAGACTGAAAAGCACGAATCAGCTCTAACCAAACCTTCGCTAACATGGAACTAGCAGAAGCGGAACAGAGGGCGGCGCCGATGGCTTCGTCATTCCCCTTTATAGTGACGTTGTACGTGGTTTACGTGCCCGCGTTCTGGTCCGCTGGGATTTCGGTCCGATGGTGTGTACGCTCATCAGACCAACGGACAAATTTGACTTATCCGCTGGGAAATATCCGTCGGATGTTTCCGACCGGATACATTCCCTCGTGTGTACAAGGCCTGAGAGATGGCCTGCTCCATCATGGACCATAAGTTGAGGCCCTCCTGCTAAAATATAATGTTTCTTCATCTGGATTGTAGCTGAAAAATTTGTAATGCTTTCTGCAGGGAAAATCCTGTGTTGGGCCTCAAAGCCTATTACGATACTTCAGCAATGTGAAATGGCAACACAATGTTTCTGTAGCTGGACCATAGCTGCCAAATGTCTAATATTTGCTGCAGAGTAAACCATGGCCTGTGTCTTAAAGTTTACAGCCTATTCTGGTGCTCCGGCTCTATAAAGATGCCAATGTTTTCAACAGCTGGACCTCATTTGCCAAATTTGAAATTTTTTCTGCAGGTAAATTCTGCTTAACCACTTAAGACCTGGACCAATACGCTGGCAAATGACCCAAGGGGTTTTTGCGATTCGGCACTGCGTCGCTTTAACAGACAATTGCGAGGTCGTGCGACGTGGCTCCCAAACAAAATTCGCGTCCTTTTTTCCCACAAATAGAGCTTTCTTTTGGTGGTATTTGATCGCCTCTGCGATTTTTATTTTTTGCGCTATATACAAAAATAGAGTGACATTTTTGAAAAAAAATCAATATTTTTTACTTTTTGTTATAATAAAAAACCAATAAACTAAATTTTAGTCAAACATTTAGGCCAAAATGTATTTAGCCACATGTCTTTAGTAAAAAAAAAATCGCATTAAAAAAAAATTAGCTACCTAGCGGGAACAGCGACACTAATACAGCGATCAGAAAAATGATCGCTTAGTGACGCTGGCAATAGGGAGTGAAAGGGTTAACTAGGGCAGTGATCAAGGGGTTAAAACTTTATTGGGGGGGGTGGGGGGGCTACCCTGACACTAATACTGACTGACTGTCACACTGTCTGTCACACTGACACTAAATACAGTAATCATACATGTATGATTACTGCATTCAGTGACACTGTGACAGGGGGGAGGGGGGGGCGATCGCGGGGGTTAAATGTGTTTGTGTGTGTGTAAGTGTGCTGTTTGGTGCAGACTTACTTGGTGTGTGGTGATCTCTCCTCAGCGGCGCTTGAAACAAACGCCGAGGGAGAGATCACGTCGCTTCCTCCTTCCTGTGTTTACACAGGAGGAGGAAGTGACAGGGCGGGCGGGGCGCGCGCATTGGCTGGGAGCGATCCGGAGGGGGCGGATGAAAACGGATAGCCGCCCCCACTTGTCGGATCGCTCCTGCAGCCGCGCGGACCACCGCATGTACGGGGGGGGGGGGGGGGGTCCGATCGGACCCCGATCCCCCACAAGGCACCAACGTATATATACGTTGATGTGCCTGTCGGTGCCATTCTGCCGACGTAAATGTACATGCGGCGGTCCTTAAGTGGTTAATTTCTAAATGTTTGTGGTCGATTCCAGGGCTTCGGCAGTGCAAAATTGTTGAGGCTATTCTCTCAAATAGTATAGTCTAATTCAGGGGTGGGCAAACTTTTTGACTCGAGGGCCACAATGGGTTCATATATTGGACCCGGGGGCCGGACCAAGAGTAGGTGGACGGTGTGTATGTGTGAATTAATATAAATTAAATTTAAATTTGTAACATTAAATGTTTCGATTAATTTAAGGTAGAAAAGCATAAAAATAGTTATTTTACAAAACTACAATTGATGACACAGTGGCTGCGTTTGATGGCATGGCACAGTGGTGACAATTGATGGCACAGTGGCTGTGTTTGATGGCATGGCACAGTGGTGACAATTGATGGCACAGTGGCTGCGTTTGATGGCATGGCACAGTGGCTGCATTTGATGGCATGGCACAGTGGTGACAATTGATGGCACAGTGGTTGCGTTTGATGGCATGGCACAGTGGTGACAATTGATGGCACAGTGATTGCTTTTGATGGCATGGCACAGTGGTGACAATTGATGGCACAGTGGCTGTGTTTGATGGCATGGCACAGTGGTGACAATTGATGGCATGGCACAGTGGCAGCATTTGGCATGGCACAGTGGTGACAATTGATGGCACAGTGATTGCTTTTGATGGCATGGCACAGTGGTGACAATTGATGGCACAGTGGTGACAATTGATGGCACAGAGGCTGCGTTTGATGGCATGGCACAGTGGCTGCATTTGGCATGGCACAGTGGTGACAATTGAAGGCACAGTGCTTGCTTTTGATGGCATGGCACAGTGGTGACAATTGATGGCACAGTGGCTGCGTTTAAAGGCATGGCACAGTGGTGACAATTGATGGCACAGTGGCTGCGTTTGATGGCATGGCCCCACAGCTCTGGACCCCCTGCATGTTACACAGACACCCTTCAGTGCAGACACCCCCTTAGTGAAACCCCCCTCAGTGCAAACACCCCCCTCCCCATTCAGTACCTCAGATCAGCGCAGCGACGATCACGGCACATGGACAGAATGTCCCCTCCGTACACACAGAGAGGAGGGGGAGGTGGCAGCGGCTTCACTCGGCTGTGCCTGTGTGCCGAGCACCGCTAACAGGCCGTGGCTGTGAGAGGAGTGGATGGATGGTTTCCCACGGTGTCACCCCCGCAACCCCCCCTCCTCTTGTACTGCGGCGCTGGGCAGGCAGCTAAATGTCACACCGACCCCCCCAGTGTGTGGCGTCCCGCCCCCTCACTTAGTATGCCTCTGGGTGGCACCGTCCTCTCAGAGGAATTCCCCAATCCCACTAGGCGAGAGGCGGCCTGAGGCGGAGCGCCCACAGCCTATCTGCGCTCGCCTTGCTCCAGCCCCCTTTGAAGCATAGGCCGCAAAGCCGCGGCCTCAATTAGCGGTGATCGCGGCAAGAGGAGATCACCGGTGGGGGCCTGATTAAAAGGTCTGCCGGGCCGTAGTTTGCCCATCGCTGGTCTAATGTCTACTTCAAGGTAAAACCTGCCTTGTCTCTCCCTTTTATATTGTGGCCTGACCAATTGGTTACATACTTGCTAGTCACTGTACAATATTTGTGGCTATTGTCTTTATACTCTAATGTTTATTTCAAGATAAAACCTGCCCCATCTCTTCTCTTATTTTGTGGCCTAATTAATACAATATTCATACAATATTTAACAGCCTTTATAATATTCATTGCTGTTCTCCCTGAAAAAATACACTCTAATGTTTATTACAAGATACACCCTGCCTTGTCTCTCCCCCTTACATTGCATCCCAATGAAGCTGATTACATGTTGTCCAACTACTCTACTATATTTGTGGCTATTGTCTCTGAAATAATATACTCTAATTGTATTTCAACATGCAGCTGGCCTTGGCTCTCCCTCTTGTGGCCTAACCAAGCAGCTTACATACTGTCAATCACTGAACAATAAATGTGGCTTTTTGCTTTCAGATATTAAATGATATTAAATGCTATCAGCTGACACTAGCCAATTTCTTCCAGCCACATATGTAAAGTCTATATTTTCAATATTTTGTGTGAAAAAAGAAGCCTACGGGCTTATCTGTTTTGCAGCTGACCAGTTTGTATGAAGTTGTCAGAAAATGGCTATCAGACGCTTGGCTCGCAGAAACATGAACAGGCACACACATGCGTGCAGAAATGTGCATTGGGCACAAGTGTCCTGATACTACTCTTTAACCTGAACTCAGATCTTACTTCTGCCTGGTCACCAGTTTCTGACCCTGGCTCTGTTCATGACTGCGTTTCTGACTTATGATTCTGTACCTCACTGCCCACCTGCTGCTGACCTCGGCTATTTCTGTGACCACACTTTTGTTCCTGGATCAGTTTCTACATACTTATGTCTGCTGGGAGCTTTGACAAGCCTCACATCCAGACTCTGTAGCCTAGGTGGAGTGCCCATTTTACTTTGGTTTGATCTCCATGCATACTTCCTGTTCATGATCTGATATTCTGCCAGCCAGCCTGCTGCAAGCATTCCTATCAACACGTGCCAGCATTCGTGTTCCTCCTTTACCTTGGTACCCTCTGTTCCATTCTCAGCGGGATCTGGGCTGGAGATACAAGAGAGGTCAACATTGTCATTTCAGCCTCCGATCAGGTATGTAACAGATGTTGAGGGCCTACGTTTATTTATCATTAAGAGTAAACTTTACTATAGCTTTTAGATCTGTTGTGGCAGCTAATTTCAACCAGTCAATTCAGGACTATTAGATGAAAAGAAAAAGAAAAACTTCCTAAGAAAGCCTTTTTTCAAGTTTTAATTAAAGAAGTTGTAAAGGTTTGTTTTTTATTTTCTAAGTTAGTTACCTTAAGCTAGTGCATTGTTGTTTCACTTACCTTTTCCTTCAATTTCCCTTCTAAATGTTTATTTTCCCTATGTTTTCTTTGTCTGAATTTCTCACTTCCTGTTTCTCCTCAGTAAGCTGTTCAGTGAGCTGTTTTAAATGACTTTCCACCGCTCGGATGATGGTGGAAAGCTTACTGAGGAGGAACAGGATGTGAGAAATTCAAACAAAGAAAAAAAAACATTTAGAAGGGAAATCGAAGGAAAAGGTAAGTGAACCAACAATGCACTAGCTTAAAGGAAACTATTTAGAAAATAAAAGACAAACCTTTACAACACCTTTAAAGTGGAGTTCCACACAAAAATGGAACTTCCGCTTATCCCACTCCTCACGCCCTTACATGCCACATTTGGCATGTAATTTTTTTGGGGGGGGAAGTGGGGGCTTCAGGAGGAGTGGGACTTCCTGTCCCACTTCTTCCTTCCGCTGAGGGGCTGGTTAGGCGATTAAGCTTAATCGCCTACAGCAGCCCCTCCCTGTAGGCGATCGCCTGGGACACATGACCGGTCCCATGCGATCGCCTGTCCAATCAGCGGCGAGCCGCGCCCATGCTCAGTACCGCTCGCCCATGCGCAGTGGGTGCCCGGCCGTGTAGCCGAAGGCTGTCACGACCGGGTGCCCACAGTTACGATGAGGATGCCGGCTGGGGAGCGGGGGAGAGGAGGGGAGCTCCGGCCGGCGCGTCGCTGGAACGCTGGAGCAGGTAAGTGATTGTTTATTAAAAGCCAGCAGCTACATTTTTTGTAACTGCTGACTTTTAATAAACATAAAACAAGGCTGGAACACCCCTTTAATTATATTGGGGTTTTGCTGCTGTATTTAAGGCAAGCATTGATGTAAAAACTTAAAAAATATATTACACATCTAAAATATGTGATGACAGAATATGGCGTCACTGATGCAGTCAATGAAAATAACATTGTTCTGTAACACTACATACAGCTTAAAAGCATCTCCAAAGCATGTCTATGAAAGTATTGGTATTTTTCCTATGTTGCCTTCAAAGTTGTATTCAAAGAAGGACCTTCTCTCTGCTGCATAATATTTTTAACGTTGTTTTTTTTTTTTTTTTTTTGCATTATTCGAGGAGAATAAGGGTCTGGTATGCATTTTAGGATAATCCTAATTGCATTATTTACAAAATAAATGAAGCTTGTAGGGAAAGTGAAGTAAGTTTTTTTTCTACTTGTCACGTTTGCCATACAGGTTACAAAAAATGACATGGGGGGCCCTCCCAAAATCAGTGGCTGTGGTGGTTACATTGTTTTTCTAAAATAATAAACATGGTATACTTACCTACTCATTGCAATGGAAATGCGCAGAGCGTCCCTGAACCTCCTCTTCTGGGGTCCCTAGAACTCTCAGCTCTTTCTCTTCTGTTTCTGCCACCATAGCAAGCCACTAGCAATGAGGGCAAACGTGTGGGTTCGCTCTCAAGCATTAATATGGGTTAGGGGACAAGGGCCTCTTCATGAGGACAAGGGCCTCTTCTCCAACAGTTGTAGGAGTGTGGAGGAGAACTTATCAGAAACTGAAGGCTCCCTTTGAGTTAAAGAAGGCCCCAGAAATCCAGCCTACCTCTGTCGGAATAAGTAGCCTACCTATTGTCAATGGAAAAAACACATTGATACACCAACTAGTCAGCTTGCGCCGCGGATTACAGCTCTCTGGAGCTGTCATTAGGTTTATCTACAAGGGGGTAGGGATGTGGTGACATTACCAAGCAAATATGGACTGTATTCGATCTATGGCCATTTAGTCAATGACATCACCACCATCCCGCCCCTTTTCTAACAAGGACAGGGATTTCCGGGATCAATGATATTACTAGTTGTGTCCTTAAGAACCATTGACAGTCAGAAGCTTTAATGTATATTAGCAGGACCATTCTCATGTGAGTATATGCCAGCTTTTTATGGATGTTTATTTTATCAGCATTTTAATTAAAGGGTTCCCTCTGTTTTGTGGTTTATTAGTAACAGGAATACTCACTGTTTTGGACCTATGCTGATTACACAAATGCATATTGATGTTTTTTATGCTGTGAGATCCTACAAATTAGTGCGTTTTCACCTGGAGGTTATGATGGCAATCCCTTAACATTGTGAATAATGGGGGGAACTAATGCGCAAAACCACACTAACTAAAGCAATGAACACTAAAATTAAAATTAAAACTAAGAAGCAGCCATAACGAAATAGTGCTCACACACTGATAAGATAATGATAAAAAGGGAGGGTTATGGCGCTTGCTAATACACAAAGAACAGTGTAATACTAATATAAAACGTAAGTACAAAACAAAGTACAAAAACTATATCCGACAATCCCTGTAAGCCTAAAAAGGTGTTTCACTCCTAATCAATACCCACCAAACATTAACGGGATGATGAGAGGGTGTGAACTGAGTGATTTTTAGTGAGAACGTGAATAAATAGTAGTAAATGAGATACCACCAAACTGATAATGCAAAATTGCATTAAAATTAATAATAAAAAATGCACCTATGGATAATAAATAATGGTGATAAAACCACTTATAAACAATACAATTAATAAAAAAATGTGTGTGGAACCACAAGTATCAACCATGATCCACTATCAAAATCAATATTTTAAAGTGAAAAAATGGATGCAAATATCAAAACATGCAAAAAAAATAAGTAAAATAACAATGTGAGTCTCTGTGCACACTTTTCACTCCAAAGCTACATGCAAAAGTATTTTTGATCAAGTGTTCAAAATAAATCACAACAGGGTGCTTCAATCAACACTAAATTCCAAGGAATGCTTGAATCCACAAAAGATCCCACGGTGCAGACGTGCAGGAATAGTGCTCCGTTTCCCCAAGCCTTTACAGTGATTATTCTAACTAGCTCACAATATTGGAGGCCACTGTTTCCTTCCTTTCTTCTGGGTGAAGCACTACAGTATACAAGATATCACAGATATCGTTCTTCAAGCAAGCTACTTAAAGACTTATACTAGTGTGTACTGTTTTATGTGATATTATCTGACAGGGACACTTAAGAATCCTTAAGAAAGATCTTACCCATGAATATAAGAGTGAACTACAAAAGTTTATAAAAGTAGGAGCCCAGAAAGGTATTTTAGACATGAAGTAATACAAATATCTTACCTATTCTATGTGTCAGTTACCCATCATTTACTACCTACCTAAGATTTAAGGTGGAAATTGCTTTGACTGTAAGTGATGTCAATAGCTGAGAAGAGTCTGAGGTAGTTGGTTGTACCTAAATCCCAAGTCTTGAAGTCTCACCAGGGCTGTGGCAGTTTTAATCTCATATGCCATCTTCCTTTTGTATACAAGGCTTAAAGCACTAGACTTGTAATTATTTATAAACATATCTATTACTGGTTCATAATATGTCACAGTTGTTATCCTCTACTTTGCATACTATGCTGAAGCAATGGAATTAAAGGTTTGCATCCGCGTACCTGTAGTATGCACTGGAGGGGAAACAAGAGTCCATTAAGGTATGAAAGTAGAAGACCTTTGCCAAAGGTGAGAGTAATTTTTTCTTTGGGCATTGGATTTAGGAGTTGGAAATATATGCAAAAAGGTAGAGTGGCGAGGACAACAGGAATATCTAAATTGTGTAATGTTGCACTTTGAAACGGATGGAATTAATCATGTTATGCACTGGAAAGTCTGAGGATTTTGTGACATACCTAATAATGAGGATCACATTATTCACTATATCCTAAATAGTTATTTTGCACTCGGCACTCAGGAGAGAAAATCTAAACAAAAAGGTCCCCTTCACAAGATCCCCTCATATCAGTGTAGCGCCCCCTTGTTTTTTTGTGGGGGGCGTTATGCTAAAGTTAGTGGGGAATGGGAGAGTTACATGGCTCCCATTCGCAATCTTAAAATTGGGCTGCTGCCAATTCCACAACTGTCCTGTGGGCCGGTCTGCGCTCCAGGGGTGTGTGTTTACCCCTGGGTGGCAGTTTGCGCTAGAGGGGTTCTGGCGGACTCATTTTCCTCAGCAGCCAATCAGAGGGGTTGGTTCCCTCGCCGGGGCATGCTGAGGGAGGCTATATCTGGGGCAGCCGCCTTGGCCTGAGGGCCGTTCTTGCTTCCTGCGGGGTCCGAGTTCCAGGTGCGGCATCCACCTTCAGGGTGCGCGCATCCATGGACCCCGCAGCCATGGCCTGCCTGGCCGAAGTTGCGCACCATGCGGAGCTTCACTCTAACGTGGAGAGGGATCCCAGAAGCTGCTGGGTCCCAAACCTTTTCTAACAGGATCCCAGGCTGGAAGCTGTATGGTGAGGGATTGGCTTGAGGAGAACCCGGAGGCAGGTGATCCAATAGGGGCTGAACGAACCATCGGGGATCCAGTGACTCTAACTAAATTTATTGGGAGAACTCGCTCACTTCAATTTCATGCTCATTCAACTACTAGGCCTGTGGCAGAGGCCCGAGCCAGGCCTGTGGCAGAGGCCTGGTCCTCCCAGCATTTGCAAGTGGCGTTCAGGCTGCCAGGCCTGTGGCAGAGACCTGTCCAGGAGCACTTTACCCACTCCAATTGGAGTGGCGACGAACTGAGCTCATTACTACTGAGAGTAAGATTGCTCTCTCACTTTGCAATATCCAAGGCCTGATACTCAAGCTCTCTTTCTCTCTCCTCATCAACCTGTTCCTATCCTATACTATGTTGATGAAGGCCATGTTGGGCCTTGGAATAAAACATTGAAGAAAACCCAACTAAAGACTGGACATTCGCTCTCTTCTCCTCAACTCACAAGTATCACCCCTAGACACCTGCCAGGTAACACAACACGCCGATCCCACTTATACTCAGCGGCTCCTGAATGGGGTAGCGCTACATCAGAAATGTAACCCAAAGCAGGAGCTCCTCTCCACAAGGTTACCCTCACAGTAGATATCATCCCCAGCAAAGAGCTTCTCAAATCACAGCCCAGCACAGAGCTCTGTGCCACAACCCCCCCCCCCACCACCACCACCATCCAACAGAATCACCTCTTCTAGCAAAGATCTCTATCCCACCAGATTCTCCCCACTCCATGTACATAGAAAAGAGCTTCTTGGCACAAAACGCCCCTAACGGCAAAATAATTACCCCAACAAGGAGCTCCTCCCCACAAGATCCACTTCCCGCACAGCAGAATCACCTGCCAACAAAAATTTTATAGCAGAATCATCACTAGGAAAAAGCTTTTTGCCACAAGAACCCCCACAGGATAATCATCCCCTGGCAAAGAACTCTTTGCTACAAGGATGACCCAAACAGAATCACCTCTCTAGCATATATCTCCTCTCCAGCAGATCCCCACACAGAAGAAATCACTTCTCCCCAAAAATTCCTCCCCCCAAGATTTTCCCAAAGATCTCTTTCCCACAAGACTCCCCACAGCAGAATCATCCCCCAAGCAAAGATATTCTCCTTATCAGATTCCCCCTGTCTCAGAAATTACTCATCCCCTAGCAAGAATGTCCTCTTAAAAAAAAAAAAACTCCACATACAGTAGCAGAATCACACCCCCCTTGCAAAGAGTTCCTCTCCAAAAATCACTTCTTCCTGAGCAAAAAGTTCCTCCCCTTGAAAAATTCCTGCCCACAAGACACCCCAAACCATCACCCCCCACACACACAAACACAGCGAATACAGCAGTGTAAAGATGGTCAGCACCAGGACAATTGATTTACTTTATTGGCCCTGCTGCCCACAGTGCAAAGGCCATGTAGTGCATTATCCTTTAAAAATCTGCACATAAATTTGCCAGGACTGCAAATCACAAAACCCATCTCTACTGATAAGCCTCAATCTATTGCATTTTTGTTTTATATGTTTTATACAGTCATTTAGGTAAATAGCATGCCGGCAGCAGTCAATGACGACCAATAAGCTTTGATCTTTTCCTTCATGTGGCTTTTGAGTGTGAAATTGTTGCTATGGGTTATTGGACTGAACAAACTCATTGCACTTTTCTTATTAATTAAGCTAAATAGTGGAGTTTAGTGAAGTAAATAATAGTGATGAAATGAAGGGCTTTGTAGCATTGCTTATTATATAACGCAGTGAAATTTTAACAATTTTATCTTGCCAATCATAGAGAATAAAAACACTGTAATGGAAATATAATACATACCGTAAGTAAAGAGAAAAAAAATGTTCAATCTGACCTCCATCATCCATAATACCAGACACTGTAAGAGATATAATTTTTCAGGAATTGATCTGTATAGTACATTCCTGAAAATCAGAGACCCTGGATTGTCCCTGCCAAAAGAGATAAAACTGTATTTCTTCAAAATTTGCATTAATGCATCAGTCTGAAAAAATATTGCCTTAAGATAAATGTTGAATTACAATTTTTTGAATTTTGAATACATTTTGAACAAAAGAACATATATTCCACATTAATAATTATGCTACCAGAATTAGTGTGTGCTGTAAATTGCCTCCTGCATTGCTCCTGTTTCTTCTTGCTGGAGGCCACCATTTTCTTGAAGTTCAGACAAGTCACTTCCTTATTGGAAAATCTCCATTTTTCCTTGTTCTCATAAACTATGGGCCAGATTCAGGTAGATTGGAGCATCTTTGCTCTGGAGTAACGTTTCTCATTTACGTTACGCTGGCGAAATTTTAGGAGCAAGTGCTGTTATTCATGAAGCACTTGCTCCTAAAGTTGCGGCAGCGCATCGCAAATGAGCCGGCGGAATTCAAATTGGGCGGGTACGTAAAATAAGCGCGATCCCGCGGCGAACGTACTGCGCATGCGTCGACTGTCAATGCATCCCAGTGCGCATGCTCCAAATTCTGTCAATGAACGTCAATGACGTCAAATCCCCATTCATTGACGTTTTACGCAAGTGACGCGATTATTTTTTTTTTTCGACGCGATGACGACGGCTATACTTAACATAGGATACTCCACTAGGGGGCTGCTTTATCTTTACGCCGCGTATCGCTTACGGAAACGTCGGAAAGTCACTGCGTCGCGCCCGAATACGATCGTGAATTGCCGATTCCCGCTGATTAACATATTTTTTCAGCGTAAATCAGCGGGAACGCCCCCGGCGACATTTTTAAATTAAAGTTGCGATGCGATATTGCGAAATTCAATTGCGCCGATCGCATCGGAACTCCAACCCGGCGTTTCTTGTTTTCTGGTTACAGAAAACAGAAACGCCGGCTTAAAGTGACAGTTAGGCTGGACTCTTTTGTGTCCCCTTGGCAGCAGAGTTTGTCCTGTCACCTCTCCTGATTTCTTTCCTCACTCCCTATTCTGCGTTCCCTCGGCACAGTCTTTGTCATTCCTGTTGTTTTTTCCCCCCTTTGCAGGAGTACATTTGTCAGCTGATTGGCCTCTAGTGGCTCTGATTCTAAGCACAGTGCCAAGAATAGAGAGCAACTGAGGTTGTGCAGAGCAGGGTGAGAGCAGTGTATTACTGAATGTTAAACTGTAAAGGCCCTGTGTTTTTTTATTCCTTCTGTGTTTGTTACTGTTGCCGGGTAACTTTTACCATACCATACATTAGGCAATTGTGCATCGTTTCTTATTTCAAACTCCAATTTTAATAATTTTACATAGCTATGTCTACAAATTGGGCCAGCCTGAAATGATCTATCGAGACTTAAAAGGGATTCTAAACCTTTATTTTTTTAAATACCAAACATGTTATACCTACCTGATAGAGAGTATTAGGTGTCCCGGGAGCAGCACATCAAGTCAAAATCTGCTGTGAGATAGTGAATGGCAGTCTCAGCCTGGACCCCTGCCAGGTCATGCCCCCAATGCATTTCACTCCGCCCACCGGAGCGTACTCATGAGAAAAATAAAAATTATATGTTACTGGCCCTTTAAGAATCTGTTCACGATTTATAGAACCTTCCACAATGACTATATAAAGGGACTCTGTCTCATGATCCTTGCAGTTGACCAGGCATTGGCGAGCTTTCCTCTCCACCCCATCACAGGCATCTTATGTGGAATGTCACCCTTTGATCCAAGGGGGACTTTTGATTTACAATTCTTGATTAGTGTTCGTTTATGTCCTATGACTGAGCGATATGTGTTTTTAAAATGTATTATTAATATATTATTCATTTGAAGTTTAATAAAGTTTATTTATTTATCTACAGTATTAAAACCAATAAAGGCACCACAGCCATTTTTATACCATTTTTATTTTTTGAAAATCTTTTTTATTTTAGTTGCAACAACACATAGACATACATAACGTACAATAGCACAGCCAACATCTGGCTTAAAATCCCAGCAAGGACCCGCGCAGGGGTCACAAGGTAGCAGTACAGAACCAAGACATGTTAGAGAATTAGCGACTACCACAATAAACCAACATCAATAAGGCAGTCCAGCTCATGTTCCAGGGGCAGGATGATAGTGGACATGTTCACCTAAGTCGTTATGCCAACAGGGGACGGCTCAGCAAGACCTCAAGCACCGCTATCAGAAATCATAGGAGCCACCTAATCTGCTACCGCAGTGGAGGGCTCAGCCAACCATTTAGACCAGTGTCATATTTTTTCGGACAGCCTCTGTGTACATAGTTATCTCTGTATAAAGGAATCACATTATTAACCAGTGTTTTCCATAGATCCATTGAGGGAGGGGCCCTACGCCTCCAGCATAGGACGATGGACTTCCTGGCATAGAACAGCAAAAAACCCAACAGGGTTCTCTCAGCCACCCTGGGCACCAGGTCCTCCACCAGCCCCAGCAGGCATATTCTTGGGGATGGAACAATAGAGATACTTAACAATTCATTCACCTCCAGAACGATTTGTGACCAAAAGACTGTTATGACCGGGCAGGACCAGAAAATATGTATGTAGTCCCTTTGAGCATGGTCACAACTCCAGCACTCCGGGGAGAGGAAAGACCTCATCCAGTGCACCCGGACGGGCTTGTATTGAATGATGATATCTGAGAGAATTTTAATATGGTACTTGGTCCACACCACCGGATCTGGGATGTTAAGAAAATGACGTAGGGTGGGGTTGTTCCAGAGTGGGGCATTCTGCCTTGAGGGATATGTCTCATAGGCAAGGCCCTCCCTCCAGGCCCTAAGGGTGGTGCACATAGAGGGGGTCAGGTTGTACGGAGCCTTCGGACCCCGCAATAGGAGTTTTGATAAGGCCTCTGCAGACCCCAACACCGCCGCCTCAGTGGCCCAGGCCAGGTTGGATTTATCCGGGACAAGCCACCAGAATGCAGTGACTAATTGAGTCGCAAGAAAATGTTTGTGGCAGTCTGGGAATGCTAGTCCCCCCTGCGAACAAGGTCGCATGAGAGTGGTTAACTTGAAGCAGGGAGGGCGTGGGCCCCATAAAAAGGAGGAGAAAAGTTGATTTAGGTGGAAAAAAAACGACTTGGGGATCCATTGAGGGGAGTTACGAAACAGATACGTAAACTTGGGAAGGATTTTCATTTTGATAAGATTGATACGCCCCAACAGGGATAGAGGAAGGTTCTCCCATGCTTTCAGCTTTGTCCTGACTGAGTTGACTACGGGGGTCAAGTTCAGCGGAAAGAAATCAGCCTCATTCCTCGAGACCTAGGTATGTAAATTCGTCCACCCACTGTAGCTGAAGAGAAGCTGAAGCCCCTCCCCTAGCATTTTCATCAATAGCAAGCAATTGTGACTTTGACCAATTGACTTTAAGTCCTGTCACCTCTGAAAAGCGTTCCAGGACCTGCAATGCCCCTTGTAGAGAAGGGCCAGCATCATTTAGAAAAAGGAGAAGGTCGTCTGCGTACAGGGCCACCCTCTCCTCCAGCCAGGCCAGACAAAGCCCTTTAATGTGTGGCGAAACACGCATTGTTTCAGCCACTGGTTCCATGGCAATGGCAAAAAGTCTGCAACCATTGTATAAACACCAGGGGGAAACGCATTCTCCGTAGAATCTCCCACAGGAAAGGCCACTCTATGGAGTCGAATGCCTTCTCAATATCAAGAGAGGCAACTACTCTGGTACCCTGATTGTCATGTTGTGCATGAAGATTAGAGAACAGTCTACGCAGGTTGATATCTGTGGATTTGCGGGCCATGATACCGGTCTGCTCCGAGTCTTTGACGGAGGGAAGTAAAATGCTAAGTCTAGCCGTGAGGAGCTTAGCTAGAATTTTAAGGTCGTTGTTAAGAAGCGCTATGGGTCTATAGGAGGCACACAACTTTGGATCTTTACCAGACTTGGAAATAAGAATAACATGCGCGTGCACCATGGAGGGTGGGAGAGAGCCCCGCTTCAGGCAATGAGAAAACAAGGTGGCCAGTTGGGGGGCCAACATGCCTGCATGTGCTATATAAAAATCAACCGGAAGACCATCAGGACCAGGAGCCTTGCCAATGGACAGGGAATAACCATATTTATCGGCGTATAACACGCACAGGCGTATAACGCGCACCCTAACTTTAAGAGAAAGATTTCAGGAAAAAAACTTTTCACAGCCCCCTGTGCATAACACGCAGGCACAGTTTACCCTCTATTTTCAGGGTAAAAAAGTGAGCGTTATACGCCAATAAATACAGTAATCACAGCAAGAACCTCCTTAGCAGTTATTGGGGCAACTAGATGTGATCTCTCCGAGTCGGAGAGCCAACCAAGGGCTATTGGATCTAGGAGGAGTTCCAGTTCCTCTGGGTCTAAACCCGGGGGCAATGTGGTGGTGTATAAGGATTGGTAAAAGTCACGGAATGCCAGCAAAATAGCCTCAGGAGAAGAGATGTCCTCACCCGTGGGAGGGGTGAGCTCAGGGATCACTGTACTCGGGGTGTCATGGTGAGACATCATTGCCAACAGTCTGCCATTCCTGTCCCCCTGTTCAAAAAATGTTTGCTTCGTATGAAACAATTCTAATCTAGTAACCTCCGTTACATGAAGGTGAAGGCTGCGCTTAGATGCCTGCAGCGCATCAAAGTTTGAGGCGGAGGGATCCAATCCAAAGTGGGCGGAAGCCAACTCCATCCCATTCAAATCCACTGTGGCAGCAGTTTGCTGTACCCTCACCACCTTGATGGCTGAGATGTAATGGCCCCTAGTCAATGCCTTGAAAGCATCCCAGACTATCTCAGGAGAGGATGACCCTTCATTAGAGTCCCAGTAAGCACGTAGGGCTGAGGGGGCATGTTCCGCTATATCAGGTTGGGAAATCCACTGCAGGATGATCCGCAGGGGGCTGTGGTCAGAGAGGCCACTGGACAGATAAGAGGCGTCTAGTTTATACCATATTTACATTTGTATGTTGTCTTATGTATTTAATGGTTTATTAATGTTTGCAGTTTGGCATTAATTCTTATTGAGTGAAGATATTCCTGTATGAGTAAGTTGGATGTGCAGATTGCTCTTATTTTATTTGCGAACAGTTTCTTGTGCGTACAGTTAAATATATACCTGATGGAAAGATTGTTTTATTTAAAATGACCAAAAACTTGTATTTTAGAGGTATACTCCTAAAGCTTTATCTACACTATAAATCTATGGAGATAGCGCTTGGCACCTTAAATGAGTTTTAGATTTATTGGCTTTTAAATTTAATTTTCCCCAGAGAAAAAAAAAATTAGCTCTGATAAAACTATCATGCACTGTGCAGAGCATTACAGTAATAATTCACGCACCTCATTATCTAACTGTAAGGAAAAGAAAAAGGCAAGTTTATCATTTTTTATAAAACACAAAATGTAAGAAAATAAGGTTCAGAAAATTGCTAGTGGTGAAAAGAAGATTGCAGTCGTAATCAACAGAAGCTTTTGCTTTTGCTATTACTTGTGAGCTGTTTTCTTTCTTTTTTTTTGGCTGACTTGCAAACAAGAATAACTTATTTTTATTGTTATTTGCATGCATGCTTTATATAACACGTTTTTTTTAAATGTCATTTTCCTGAAAACCTGTAATGAATGTTTGGTGATTTGGTAATATTTTGCAACTCTGTATCCTTACTTGATTTCAGTTTAGTAACTGCCACAAAGATTCCTGAGTACACACTACCGGAAACACTTTACACACGTCTTTGTATGTCATTTTTGATTTGACAATGTGTGTAATGCAATGCTGCTTGGTTAATGATATAACAAAATACTATTAGTTAAGGTAAATTGTCATTTTATTCTCTGGCCATATATTGTGATAGCTATTTATGTTTACTACCTGGCAGACTGGCTAAATTAAGTTTTCTGTTTAAGAGTACCTGTTTCTTTATCAGATTTCCATATTTTGGTTATGGTCAGACTGAACAACAACTCTTCATAGTTTGTAAAATCTCCAGTTATGTCTAGTCAGCCGAGTTAGTTCTTTCTAGAAATCCACTACTGTTTTCTGTTGGGATACATCCATGTCAGGGCTGTCTAGCAGTGCTCCTGATCCCTCTCCTAGAGACCTAAAAATGCATGTGTTTGGTTAATCTGAGCATGTAAATTTATGAGGAAAGCATTTTTTGGATTTCTTAATTACTCGAAATGGTTTCGTTGCAGGAGAAACAAAATCAACAATATCACAAGAGATAGCTGTCTGACAACTTCAAGTATCTTTTAATAGATGATATTCTGATCGTATGGAAAGGGGATAAGGATAACCTAGAAGAATTCATCAACCATATTAACACCAACCAATATGGCATACCATTTACAGTTAACGTACAGAAAACCTGCACCCAATTCTTGGATTTGGAGATCTTCAAGATGGAGAATAAATTACACACACAGATGCACTTTAAGGATACTGACAGAAATGGCTATATACCATATAGCAGCTGTCACCACCCCCAGTGGAAGCAGGCAATCCCAAAGGGACAGTTTATCTGAATTAGGCGTAACTGTAGTTCCATAACGGATTATGTCACACAAACCAATATTTTGATCAGTAGGTTTGTGGACAAGGGATACGAAAAGGCCAAACTAGAGAAAACCAGAGATGCAGTCGGATTGATGGATCAAAAACACATGTTGAAGGAGAAAGAAAAAATAGTGGAGGAAAAAAATGGCCTGTCTTTCATAACAGGATTCAACACCGAATATAAAACATTTGAAAAAATAGTGAGGAAGTACTGGCCGATCATCCTGGAAGATCCACAACTAAGGGAGATTGTGCCAAGGAAACCAACATTTTTATATAGAAGAGCAAAAAGGATTCGGGGACACCATTGTGAAAAATGTTCCAGATCCCCCTAAGAAGATGTCGTCCTTTTTGGACCAAAAAGGGTTCTACAGGTGCGGCAGGTGCAAACCTTGCCGCACAGTCAAGGGCCCTAGAAAAATTATTGAATTCAGATCAAATACAAATAAGGAAAAGTACAAAATAAATAAACTAATAACTTGTAGTAGCACCCATGTTACCTATGTCCTGGAATGCGAATGCGGACTACAATATGTAGGTAGAACTACAAGAAAGCTATCAACAAGACTGGGAGAGCACATAGGGAATATAAGAAAAGGTTTTAAATACCACAGCGTTTCGATGTACTTTAGAAAAATGCATAATAGGGACCCAACAAAATTAAAAATGTATGCCATAGATAGGGTAGAAAGAAATTGGCGTAACACCAATTTAAAGAGAGAAATCTCTAGAAATTAAACAGTATTGGATTTATAAGATGGACACGTTCAAACCGAAAGGAATGAACATAGAGTTGGATTTAAACTGTTTTTTGGAAGATTTTTGAGGTTTATCAAATATTTTTTTATTTTTATTTTATTTTAATTTTAATTTAATTTTACTTTTATTTTTATTTTATTTATTTTCATTTTTATTTTTATTTTTATTTTTATTATTATTTTTATTTTCAGTTTTATTTATTTTTTAAACCTCAAGACTCATAGACACATTTCTTTGACTAAATAGTGATAAGTGGATGCACAAACTTGTTAAAAAATTCTCTGAGAAAAAATTCTCTAAGAAAAGTTTTTAAGTATAATGTTTTAATAATTCTAATGTTTTTAACGTTTTTAATGATCTTGAATGTAAGTCCAAAAAGATTGTAAAGTTTGCCCATAGTCACTGCTTGTTAAGAATATGACGATACCTTTTTAAAAATGGTGTGAGGATAACATCCGGTAAGGGCGGGAGTAAAAATCTCGGAAGCAGGGAATAATTGAACATCTACACATAATATAAAAACATACAGAGAACATGCCCCCATAGCTTCCTGATGACGCATGCGCACATGCGAAACGCGTAGAGGCTTATGGGAAATTGAGTTCTTTGCAGACGGAAACACGTCACACACCTCCGCCGCGGCACATCCACATACTGAACCGCAACCTAACCGAGGCGTGGAACGCACGTCGGAAAGGAAACGAGCAGTAACGCTGGACAAACTAGTGTCGGTTTGACACTTTTAAATGAGTGCACAATTTATTTTAATAAAACTGCCTTGTTTTTATCGAAATACTACACCATGGGAGGTTTCTCTTTTTTTGGGAGCAAGGAAACCTTACAGGAACACATACTAATAAGAGGAATCCATCCCTGGGTCTGCTAGTAAGCATTTGGGACAATCGGTATTAACAAAACTACATGCTGTATTTATCCTGACGTCTGGTGAGCGCATAATATATACAAGGTGGTGGTGACACTTATCTTAACCCCCCTGCCGGTATCCCTGAGCGTGACTCGGGGTGGATTTTTTATGTAAAAATCGATATCCCCGAGTCGCGCTCGGGGTGAATATGCAGAGCCTGCAGCGCGCTGGCTTACCTTGTATCCAGGCAGGGTATACTGTACTTACCTTGTCCCTGGATCCAGCGATGCATCCCCGCTGTGTGAGCGAGTGGCGTCCTCCATTCGACTCACACAGTGCCCGCGCGCGCAGCCGATCTCCGTTCCCTGCGACGTAACGGCGCACGGGGGAGGAGACCGGCGGCAAATTCAAAAAAGTAAACAAACACATTACATACAGAATACTGTAATCTTATAGATTACAGTACTGTATGTAAAAAGTACACCCCCCCCTGTCCCTAGTGGTCTGCCCAGTGCCCTGCATGTTCTTTTACATAATAAAAACATTTTTTTTGTGCCTGCAAACTGTAGATTGTCCATAGCAACCAAAAGTGTCCCTTTATGTCAAAAGTGATTTTAGAGCGGCTAGAAAACAGCGATAATAAATGATAATCACTTGCAGAATTGAGCGATTTGTGGGGAAATTCGTCATAAAAAAATAAAAGTAATGACAGCGACAATTCTGCAACTGAGCAAATTTCAGTGATTTTGATTTGATTACATTAGTGAATTTTTTTTTATAATTACATTATTATTTGTTATAATTATTTATAGTTATTTATTATATTATAATTTTATGATTTTGTATTTCAAACTTTATTATACCCGGGATGTCTACTAGACTCTGGTTTGGACAAATTTAAGTGAGTTATTCCTAAAAATTGCAGGCCTACAGTATAAAATGCCGAATTTCCATGCAAAATAATTGTACCGCTTTTGGTACGTAATTCCAGACAGAATCATACCGTCAGGGAGGTTAAGGGTGAAAAGTCACAAATATTGTGATAAGGAATACAAGGCACTACCACGTGAAGAGACTGTCACATTTTCCACAATGTTTGCAGGTTGTCGGACAATTATTGTTTTGTGAACTGGCACAGTTTTTTGTTATTTAGCAGTCTCTTTTGTTTTTTGCTTTTTTCTTTTGATATATGTAAACTGCACATTGAGTATCCACTATTTGAAGTTTAGTTATTTTTTATATCATTCATGCATGTGATTTAAGGGATTTTTTCACAGTACACATAAAGTCAGCGCAGTAGCATATGACATTCATATGCAAACACATTTTTTATATATATTCACATCCCTGCACTGGGGTGTACACAGCAACTGCAGCAGACCTAATAATAATAAAAAAGTTGCTAGATTAAATCAGTTGCGCCGGTGAAATTACCCACAACACATCTTTAAACCACTTTCCTACCGGCTTATTGCAGAATGATGTCCGCAAAGTGGCTGAGTTATCCTGACTGGGCATCATATGACGGCGATTGGTGATGCGGTGTGTTGCTCTGACACACTGCATTTCTGATCTTGGTAAAGAGCCTAGGACGTAGGCTCTTTACCACGTGATCGACTGTGATCAATCAATACCAGGAAGTGCCTGTAATTGGGTTTTTCAGTTTGCGCTGACAAGGCGCAAGCAGAAGAGAGACGATGGCTGACGGAGATCAGTGCATTGATTATCAACACAGCCCCCATCGGAGGTGCCCATCGTGGCAATAAATTAAGAATGAACTTACACGGGGGCGTTTCCCATAGAAAATGCCAAATGCAAAGAAGATATCCGCATTAGGGCTTACCTCACTGCTGACACCGCCGTAATAGCACTGTTTAATTCAAATCCGTGTGCGCGCCGTGCTTGGCTAAGCGGGCTCGGGGGTCGGCGGCACAGCGCAGCGTGGGTCAGCGTGCACCAGCAGCTGCTTGTTTTGGTTGTGAGATCTTGTGCAGTGCTGCGGGAGGTACGAGGAGGAGAGAGGAAGGTTGCACCATGATCGGCAAAACATTCAGTAAACAGCACTAGACATGTGCACAGAAAATTTTTTTGTTTTTTTTTGTTCCGTTTCGTATGGTCCCGTCGGTTCGTTTCCGTTCGTTTTTCGTAAGACGCCCATTTTCCCCTTCGTTCCCGTTCGTTTTTCGTATGACGCGATTTTTTCGTATTCCGAATTTTCGTCAATGATTTGCATTCTGTGTATCTTGAATGCTTTTTCTTTTATTTTCAGTCGTATGTTCATTGTTCAATGATATCTATAACGAAAGAATTTCATTATGTATATTGTATTGAATTCCTTTTTTCTGTTCGTATTGTGTATTCAAAATACTAAATGCAAATCTTTTGTTATAGGTGTCATATCAACATAAGAAAATAACAAAAGAAAACGGATTCAAATGCAAATCATTTGTTATAGATGTCATTTTCGTTTTTTTGAATGGGCAGTGAGTGAGTGTAGTTAGTAAAGCAGCTTCTCTTTTGTGCTGAGTACACTAGTACAGTGAGTAGAAGTAAAGCCAAATAAGCCACGATAAACTGCATCAGAAAAACATTTTTGGGTTCAAAAGTCTGGCCAACTGATCTCCCTTCAGATGAAAATCCACAGAAAAGTTTATTTGGCTTTACTGTACTACTCACAGTACTAGAATACTCAGCACAAAAGAGAAGCTGCTTCACTCACTAACTCACTGGACATTCGAAAAAACGATAATTACATCTATAACAAAAGATTTGCATTTCAATCCGTTTTCTTTTGTTATTTTCGTATGTTGATATGTCACCTATAACAAAATATTTGCATTCAGTATTTTGAATACACAATACAAACATAAAAAAGGAATTCAATACAATATACATAATGAAATTATTTTGTTATAGATGTCATTGAACAATGAACATACGACTGAAAATGAACACAAAACGGATTCAAGCAAAATACAGAATGCAAATCTTTTGTTATAGATTTCATTTCCGTTCTTTTGCCGTTTTCGTTTTGTCCTTTATTTCCATCGGATCGTTCATTCGTATTTGCGGTCGTTCGTTATGCGGCTCATCCGTAATCCCGTCGTTTTCGTATTTTGGTGCTTTAACGTTTTCGTATGTACACATTATCCCGCGAGTATGAAAATGAACATTTTCGTACGAAAATAACATTCGTACAAATGGGAATGCACATATCTAAACAGCACTACTGTATCACAGTGGCTGAGTGGGACACTGTGAGGGCCTCCATTTGGACCAGCAGTCGAGAAATTGCGGTGAAGGGATTACCGGTATGTGCAGCACAAATAGTAAAAACGTATGAACTATGTACATGTATGTGCATATGAGCCCGTGATTAGTGGAGTGGAGAGGGCTGTAACACCAGGGCTGTGTGTACAATATTGTGCAATGAAACTGAGGAGTTTGCCTTTTTGAAATAGTACTGTGTCTAGAGCCAGGACTGTTTGTTTTGCGTTTAAGAATTGAACAGTGGCACTGCTGGCTGCAAAATGCTGGCAGGTGAAAGCATAACTAGCTAACCTAGTTGAAATCAGCCCTTTATTCCTGGTTTTCTACTTTGGATCCCCCCCCCTTTTTTTTAGCGGGAGCACTTTCGCTGGGATACACAGTGAATTCCGTCTGATGGAACCGCCCCCGGTGGTCTTGCAGATTTTGGCCCGGCCTTCCACCACTTTAGGTGCTCTCTCTAGGTGTCCTGCCCTGCCCAATAGTCTGTTATAAGTAGACTATAGGGTGTGATCCAAATCTAAAGCAAAAATGGCAGTAGCAGCAGCAAAAAAAGGACAGTCTAATCTGGGGGACCTGAAACAACACGGTCCACGAAGGCAACACAGGCAGCAGCGGCCACAGCAGCCAAATTGGAGCAGTTTTCGCATAGTTTGGTAAACTCAAAAGGGGCTCAGCACCAGCAAGCACAGGTAAAAAACCAAGCAGGGACATCAATGGACAGGAAAAGCGGGGGGCTCGGAGTATCAGCCTCAAAAACAACCAAAAAAATCCTACGGAAGAACCCCCGGGGGGTGTGATTGCGCCTGGGAAAGTTCTTATAGAAGTACTAGCAGTAGTAATAGTAGATGACCCCATGCGGGAGGAAGAGCCAACATTGAGAGAAATATTACATGGTATAAATGCATGCAGGGGGTCATTGAACAATGTATCTGACCAGATAAAAGAAATAAAGGAAGAACTAGTGACAATGGGCCAGGAACTGCAGAGAACTATGCAGAGGATAACAGCAGTAGAGGAGAGAGTGAGCCAAGTGGAAGATGAGGTGCATCCATTAAAACAACAGATACAAGTAATGAAGGAACAAATGGGATGGCAGGCATCCAAACTCGATGATATCGAAAACAGGCTACGTAGAAACAATATTCAGGTAGTGGGGTCTCCCGGAACGAAGTGAGGGCACTCACCCTACAAGCTTTTTTATAATTTGGTTCAGAAACATTTTTGGAGAAAATATTTTTTTACCATTGTTTGCAAAAGAGAGGGCCCATAGAGTTCCATTTAGAGCTCAGTTGAAGGATGGGTATCCTCGGCCCCTAATCCTGAAATTTTTTAATTACAATGACAGGGTAACAGCGTTGCAAAAAGCAAGAGAGCAGGGGGAAATTTTTTATAATGGATCAAGGATCTCACTATATCCATCCAGATTTTTCTCCAGAACTAAACAAGCGTAGATCTGAGTTCACATCAATTAAACATAGCCTTTTAAAGAATAAAATGACATATGCACTATTGTATCCAGCACATCTACGGGTAACGACGGCATAGGGAACTCAGTTTTTTTATTCACCAGGAAAAGCAGTACAGTGGCTGGAAAAGAATAAAGCACAACTACAGACTATGGATTGACTGATTGAATACCATGGAGAGGAGCAGGCAAGGGTTAAAGTTATAAAAAGGATATTGTTTTTTTTTTTTGGATACATTTTTTTCTTTGAAGAGAGGGGAAGGAGGGGGGGGGGGGTTTCTTTTTTTTTTTCTTTCCCCCCTTTTTTTTTTGTGGTAGCCTTTAGCTTTACTAATACAAGTAAGCTAATGCAATTAAATACATAAGGGGATGGTAAGGAATAGAAGAGTTATCGTGTAATGCTAAACATTGGAAAAAAAATAAAAAATAAAAAATACACACTAAAGGATAAATATACATTAATAGGAATATACACTAAGAAGCCCCCCCTCCCTTTTTTTTTAAGAAAAGGGGGTGGAGTGGTAGGGAGAAACACATGGGATCACAAGGGATATGGATGTTGAGTGGTGTGTAAGGGAGGGCTGGAAGGTAATGGTCACAAGCATAGTCCCTTGGATTGGCCTAGATAGGCAAGGGAAGAGGGAGGGGAGGGGGATGGGGGTTGGAACAAGGGGTGGGAGGAAGGGATAAAATTGTATAAATTGTATAAAAACACGAACATCACTTATCAAACACAAGAGAGCGGGAAATTGGAGCCCAAGGAATATGGGGGTCACTTATATAGTCACTTACATAGTTTTTTTTAAATGCACACTAAAAAAAGGTAATCTGATTGATCAAGGGCAAAAATAGAGGAGACTAGTTAGAAGACGAGGGATTTCATTTTTTTTCTGATTTCTCTCTCCTTGTTTGGTATTAAGGGTCTGATATCTGCCTGTTTAGTACAGTTCCCTCCTTGTTATAACAAAAGGCAGTATACTTCTTCATTTGATTTGATTGTTTTGGAAAACCAAGATGACCCCTCCTCTTCGATGTTTTTTTTTTCTCTCTCTTCATTTTCTTTATTGTTGTGATAAGATGCAGCACTCTCTCTTATATGATTTTGTAGCTCTTGAAGTTCAGGGGAGCCTTTCTTTTTATGGGTACTCTCTCTTTCTTATTGCCATGTTTCGTTTCCCTTGAGTATGAGGCCTAAAATGTTTAAAATAGGCTCCTGGAATGTCCGGGGGATGGGAGATCCGGTTAAAAGAGCTGAAATCTTCTCCACGTTAGAGTGGTATGGGGTGGAAGTGATATGTATTCAAGAGACCCACTTGACAAAGGAAACAAAGTTAAAACTCTCCAATAGGAAATATCAAAGTCAGTACCATTCGGTCCACTCCTCCTACTCTAGAGGAGTGAGTATAATGGTAAAAAAGGGTGTCGCTTTTGTATGTAAAGAGCTTAGAATAGATGAACTGGGTTGTTATATTTTCTTGCACTGCCTAATAGAAAATGAACCATATGTATTGGCCAACATCTATATTCCCCTGCCCTTCAAAATGGACACTTTGTACAAATTAATGGAATTTGTGGTAAATAAGGAAAACATCCCAGTAATAGTGGTGGGAGACTTTAATGCAGTATTAAATAGAACTATGGATAGATTTCCTCCAGGGACACGGACTGCTGGGATGGGAAAGAGACACTTTAATCAATTTTTGGAAGAGTTTGGATGGTGTGATATCTGGAGAATGAGACATCCAGATGAGCGGCAGTATTCCTGATTCTCAAGCTCATATTCCACATTATCTAGAATAGATATGGCCCTGGGTAACTGAATAAGTTACCCAAGAGGGGTGTCGGATCACTCTCCACTGGTGTTGACACTGCAAACAGGAAAAAAGTGTCCCTCAAACAATTGGAAAATAAGTCATTTCTGGTTAGAACTTATGGGAAAACCGGAAGAGATAGGTATAAAACTGAGAGAATTTTTGGATTTTAATTCGGGGACTGCACCAGAGGGAGTGGTCTGGGACACCCTGAAGGCCTTTCTTAGGGGAATATTGATCCAACAGGTGGCCAAGATTAAGAGGAATTCTAGGGAATAGGAAGAGAAAGTTCGTAAAGAGGTGGTGAAGGCAGAAAAACAATATGTGGAGGATCCAACTTTGATTAAACAAAGGAAATGGCTTGAGAAGCAGCAGGAGTATAAAATGGTGGTAAACAGGAAAGTGGAAAACAAGCACCTCTTCCAAAAGCAGAGTGTTTTTTGCAGAAGGGGAGAGTATTGGTCACACATTGGCCCTCTTAGCGAAAACCAACTTGGCCCCCTCTAGTATCCCCGCAGTCAGGACGTTGGGGTGGGATATCCTCTCAAACATCTATAATATTGGACACATTTGTATCATATTATCAAGATCTATATAAATCAAAAAGAGGGGATGAAATGCCACAAATGTATGAATTTTTAAGAGGAATAGAAATGCCAGTTTTAACGGAGGAGGATAGAAGTGCAACAGATGCCCCAATCACGTTAGAGGAATTACAACAGGCAGTAAAGGGGATGTCCAATCAGAAGTCCCCAGGACCAGATGGCCTACCAGCAGAGGTTTATAAACAATATGGTGAGGTGCTGCTACTAAAAGTGCTGAATTGGGCGATAGAAGGGGGGAGGCTGCCTTCCTCGATGTTAGAAGCCACCATAATAGTGCTTCAGAAAGAAGAAAAGGATCAACTAGATACATCGTCTTATAGACCGATATCACTGTTATGCTCAGATGTTAAAATACTGGCTAGGGTGTTGGCGGCTAGGATAAATAAATATATTCAGAAACTTATACATCTCGATCAGTCAGGATTTATCCCAAATAGATCTACTAGCATCAACTTCAGAAGGCTGTATCTGAATCTGCAGACGCCAACTGTAAATACAGGGGACAGATCCATCTTATCCCTTGATGCCACTAAGGCTTTTGATAGCCTAGAGTGGGATTACTTGTGGCATGTTTTGAAGAAATTTGTGTTTGGTTCCGTTTTTATTAGATGGGTAAAAACATTTTATAATTCCCCAAGTGCAAAGATAAAAATAAACAACGAATATTCACACTCGTTTAGGTTAGAAAGGGGGACAAGGCAGGGATGTCCCCTGTCCCCCCTCCTTTTTGCCTTAGCAATAGAGCCATTGGCAACTGCAATTAGAACCACACAGGGCATTTAAGGGTTTCAGAGAAGGGCAGGAGAGGAAAAAACTGCACTGTATGCGGATGATATCCTGCTCTTCTCAGGGGACTCTACAACATCTTTGAAAACAGCAGTGCAAACAGTGGAGGCATTCAGACGATTTTCGGGCCTGGTCATAAACTGGGGAAAGTCGATACTTCTGCCGGTGGACCCTGTAGGCAACGCTGTCTTAGCAGGAATCCCCCAATTAAAAATAGGGGAGAAAATGGATTATCTGGGGACCCAGATCAATACATAGGTAACAACTTAGAGCCACTGCTAGCCAAGTTTAAATGTAAAGCTGATATTTGGGGACTACTTCCCCTATCGGTGGCCGGACAAAGCAACCTTATTAAGATGATCTGGATGCCACAACTGCTTTACATGCTCCATAACTCTCCAGTATGGATAGACAAAGTATGGTTTAAAAAGATAGAGAGCCTCTTCAGGGATTTAATCTGGAATAAGGGAAAGGCGAGGATCAGTCTCCAAACATTACAACTACCAACAAATAAGGGAGGCTTGGTTGTCCCACACCCTTATAGCTATTTTGTAGCGGCACAATTACAGCATTTGGGGGGATGCAGTATAGAAGGTGGGGGAGCGTCAGTGGGAAAATTATGCTAATGGGGTCCCCACATAAATCTATAATAGAAACTCTGGAAGCTGACTACTTTCCCTTTAAGAACCAAACACTAAGGATGGTTGAAAGAATATGGCAGGCAGGTAAGTTAGCTTTGGGCTATATGGGAACAACGGAATACTTCCCATTGTGGGAAAACAAACACCTGCAGGAAATTTTAGCTATGGGGAAACTAAAAAAATGGGAAAGGTTAGGTATAACAAGATTGGTGCAATTGTATAAGGCAATACATTGAAATCTTTTTCAGAACTAAGTAAAGAATATGCTATCCCAAACTCCTTGTTTTACACCTACCTGCAGACCAGACACGCACTTCAAACCCAATTCAAAGTGCACTCGGTGAGATGGCAAAAAATTCCCCATTTTCAAAGATTAATTAAGCCAGGGACTTCCAAAGGCCTTATTTCAGAACTATATGAACAGATTAATAATGGGTCCATAGGAAGAGGGAGATTGGGTAAAAATAAGCAAAGGTGGGACGAGGATGTAGGCCCCATAACAAATGAACAATGGGAACGGATACTGGAGCTAGGGACAGTGATGTCACTTGCCCCATCACAAAGAGTATCCCATCTATTTTTAGTTCACAGTGTTTAATACACCCCAAAGAGGCTATACAGATTTGGAAGGAAACTAGATGACAAATGCCCTAGGTATCAAAGTACAGGAGACAAAGAACTGGAGGCTAGGGTATGTCTACTGGGGGAATAGAGAAGAGACATGAACAAAGGGGCATAACAGTAGAGGTCATAAAGTGTATATTCTAGGCAAAGAAATTGATAGCGCAAAATTGGCAAGCTCAGAAAGCTCCTACAGCAGCGGAATGGGTCAATGTGATAAACACGACAATATGGAAGGAAAAGAGAATTTTGACTAGGCGTGGAAATTGTAATAAATTTAAAATGCTGTGGGAGCCCTGGCTGAGCAAAATGGGGTGTCCACCCTTGAGAGGGGAGAAGAACTTAGATTGGATGAGGAAGATTTGCCAGATGGGAGAGAGAGAGAGAAAATGGAGAGAGAGAGCGGTATTTTATAAATAAAGTGCTTAGACCTTCCTGGTAGAAAAGGGCTATACTAAAACAGGGATAAAGTTTGTGTGTGAGAACAAATAAGATGATAGGGGGGAAGGGGGAGAGAAGAGGAAGGGGTATGGGAATAAAAGCGCATTTTAAATTGTATGTAATCTGCTTTTTGCATAAGGATGTATGTATTATAAATGGATCCTTTTTTTTTATTATATGGAAGAAAATAATAAAGAACATTGAAGGTAAAAAAAAAAAAGAAGAGGTGCCCATCGTAGATGTCAATCAGTGCCCATCAAAAATGCTAATTAGTGCCCATCAGTAATGCCCGGCAGTGCCCATCACAGGTGCCATTCAGTACCCATCAGTAATGCCCGTCAAGGCCTCCTCATCATTGCTGCCTATCAGTGCCATCTATTAGTGTCCATCATTGCCGCCTATCAGTGGCACTTATTAGTGCCCATCAGTGCAATCTATCAGTGCCCCTCAGTGCTGCCTATCAATGCTGCATATTATTATCATTATACAGGATTTTTATAGTGCCAACCTATATTAGTGCCTCCTCATCAGTGCCACCTATCAGTGCCCATCAATGTCGCCTATCAGTACTGTTTATTATTATTATTATACCGGATTTATATGGTGCCAACCTATATTAGTGCCTCCTCGTCAGTGCATCCTAATCAGTGTTACCTCATCAGTGCCCATCACCTCATTAGTGCCCATTAGTGAAGAAGAATACAACATTTTATAACAGAAATTAAGAGCAAAAAAAAAAAAAAACAGTGGTGATTAAATACCACCAAAAGAAAGCTCTATTTGTGGGGGGAAATTATAAAAATGTAACGTGGGTACAGCATTGCATGACTGCGCAATTGTTATTCAACATGCGACAGCGCTAAAAGCCATAAATTGGTCCGGGTGGTTAAGGGGGTGAAAGTGGCCAGTATTGAAGTGGTTAAACCTTAAAACCTTATAATTAATGCCAAAATTCTAATTTTTACATCACTTTTTCACTAGTTGTAACTAAACGGATGCCTGCCTTGCCATTTGTGGCAGTAAGTGGAACTCAGCCAAAAAGAATATTGGATATAGTAGCTTGCTTGATAAACCTAGAAAGAGGTGCTTCAACCCTTAAACATTTTAACCACTTCAGACCAAGAGCTTTTTTTGCCTATAAAATCAGAACGATGTATATATTGGAAAGACCTTTGTCCGACAACGGAGTAAAAGAGTACATGTTCTCTAACTAAACTTTGATGGAATTTATCGGAATTTCCGATGGGGCATACACACGGTCAGAATTTCCGATGGAAAAAGTCAGAAAATTCCGATCGTGTGTACGGGGCTTTAGGTTGCCATCTCATCCCTTTAAAACCGAACACATATTAATTACATAGGTTCTGTGGCTGATTAGGTGGTAATTTAAACTCACTTGGTGCCTTATCTGCATTAAATTAGCCTCAGATCCTGTGTAATTCATATGTGTTTGGGTTAAAGGAATGAGGTGGTAACCCTAGATCCACTTCAAAAGACTTCTTTATTACTGTTTCCTGCAGACCCTCTAAATCAGATTCTGGAATTGATCCAAATCAGCACATGTGAAAAGACAAAAACAGGCATCAGTAAAACCATCAAACTATTTATTAGAAAAATATTATTGCTCATGTAAACCTCTGTGTGTGGCTCAGGGTTCCAGGAAGAAATACAGCAGCAGGCAAACGAAAAAGCTCAGATGATCGGCTAGTCTCTGATACTGTCTACCGGACCCACTCCTCTGCTGGACCCGCTCCTCAACAGACAACTGGCAGCGTTTATGGCTGCAACCTGTGTGCACTTCATCAGGCAGTTTGTCAGAGAGGAAGATAGTGGGCAGCAACGCATTTAATGGACAATGCCCCTTTTTTTAAGGCAGAAACGCATTTCATGGACAATGCCCCTTTTTTTAAGGCAGAAACGCATTTCATGGACAATGCCCCTTTTTTCAAGGCAGCAACGCATTTCATGGACAATGCCCCTTTTTTCAAGGCAGCAACGCATTTCATGGACAATGCCCCTTTTTTTAAGGCAGAAACGCATTTCATGGACAATGCCCCTTTTTTCAAGGCAGCAACGCATTTCATGGACAATGCCCCTTTTTTGAAGCCTGCCCAATGGATCAAGACACTGACTGTTAGTAAGCTAGCCGGTTGGGTGTGAAAAACAGGATGAATGGGGCTTAGCGAGCAAAGACAAAAATATAAGCAGTGGACTATAGAGGCCAGCATGTACAAAGCAAAACATAAGAAATAAATAATTAAATGCATACATAAATACCAGGCACTTTTGTGATGGATTTTCAAATAAAAACATTATGAGCTAATATGAACTGATCAATGTATAAAATGAACAAATTAAAATTAATAAAAGTATATAAATTTTTTAAAAGACTGTATATAAGTACAGTTGTCAGTTGTGGAGTGGAGCGGATCTGGCAGACAGTACCCGAGGCTTATTGACCATATCAGCTTCTGCTGCTGTATTCCTTCCCGACACCCTGAGGCGCACACAATCATTTTTACATGTGAGTGATGCTATTTTTCCAGTAATTTGTTTGATGGTTTTACTGACGCCAACGCCCTAGCTGTTTTTGCCTTTTCATGTTGAGATTTTAGTGCAGTAGAGGCATAGCAGTTAGGAATTTATGTGTTCACTATATTTCTGTCAGGATCTTTTGTTTTGAACCACTTTTTAACAGATTATAGCAAACCACTTTCAATAGTATATTTAGAAGTAAACAAATGATAGAAGCTTATTGTTAGGGTTTAAATACGAATTTGGTTGGTTAAAAACCATTTCTTGTCTCAATACACTGCCAAACACCATCTTAAGCAAATATTGTCTTTGCTTGAGGCAGTCCCTCTCCCCTCTCCCACAATGGAATGTACCTTACCAACTTATTTAGAATGTTTATGTATAACAAAGTTCATATTTACAGTACATCCTCCCAGATTTGGAGGAACACAGTGCACATTGGAAGCACAGTAATGGTACAGATTTGTTATAACATTGTCACACAAGTTCGTGCATGATTTTTCTAATGGCAGGTGCTCTTAGAAGGAAATCTATCACATGCAATGTAAAAAGGCGTGTCTCAATAACAAGTCACACATAATACATTGTTTTCTGTGCCCTTTCTTGATTTGATCACCCAGAATCTGCAGCAGTTCTGCTGGGTATGTGCCACATGCCACTTTGTACAGCCATGAAGCACTAAGAAGTAAAAGCTGGAGTTATACAAACCTCCTTGTGTCAGGGAGCCAGCCTTGCCAGCCACCAAATGGCGCACATGCATGGCGGAACAGCTCTCCGGCGCAAGCCCATGCGCAAACGGCACATGCGCGGTCTGGCGGCACGGCGTGTGCATGGGCGCACCCCCACAGAACCAATCAGAGGCCTGACCGGCCTATTTAAACCAGCCCCTGGTTTGCTGGTTTGTCGTCAGCTTCTGCCTGAACTTTCTGTTGCTGTACCTGCCTCGTTTGACCCAGACTTCCGTACGACTCTGCTCTCTCTCCTGAACCTGACCTCTAGCTTTGACTGTATTTTCCTAATTTGCACTATTATAATAGGTCAGTAATTGATAAGAAAATTGTAAATTCTGTATAGAATTGTATTCTATTTTGTATGGTTTACCTATGTATTGCACACTGCACTCATTGTGCACATGGCACTAATAGGGCCAGATTCAGGTAGAGTTACGCCGGCGTATCAGTGATACGCAAGCATAACTCACACTTTGAGCCAGCTTATCTGTTTTCTGTATGCAGAAAACAAGATACGCCGGTTTGTTGCAAAGATCCGACAGGCGTAATTGTATTACACCGTCGGATCGTAAAGGCAGTTTTAAAAATGGCCGCCGGGGGCGTTCCCGCTGATTTACGCCGAGAATATGTAAATCAGCGAGATACGACAATTCACAAACGCACGCGGGCCCGACGCAGTCACTTTACGACGTTTCCGTAAGGGGTTTCTCGGCGTAAAGATAAAGTAACAAAAAGCAGGCGCATCCTATGTTAAGTATGGCCGTCAAGACCGCGTCGAATTGAAAAAGTTTAACGTCGTTTGCGTAATTCGTCCGTGAATGGGGATTGACGTCATTGACGTTCACTTCGAAAACACCGTCATAATTTGGAGCATGCGCACTGGGATATATTGACAGCCGTTCAGTACGTTCGCCGCGGGATCACGCCTATTTTAAATACTACACGCCCCCTACCCGCCCAATTTGAATTCCGCCGGCCCATTTTCGCTACGCCGCCGCAACTTTAGGAGCAAGTGCTTTGTGAATACAGTACTTTCTCCTAAAGTTTCGGCGGAGTAACGTAAATGATTCGCCCATCTACCTGAATCTGGCCCATAATGTTTTCATTACATGTTTGCATTCTTTCGAGTTTCAAATCCTGATTAAAATTAGTCTGCCTTTGTTACGCCTCTTGGTTGCCATATAAGTACAATTTTAATATTAATGATACCTACGTAATCACGTGTATAAAAACCCATCAATTGCATCAAATAACAGAACTGTTATTTTGGAAAGATGCTGAGTATGGGCCAGATTCAGGAACAGTTAGGCTGGCGGATCCAGTGATCCGCCAGCCTAACTGTGACTTTGAGCCGGCGTTTCTGTTTTCTGTAACCAGAAAACAAGAAACGCCGGGTTGAAGCTCCGATGCGAGCAGCGTAACTGAGTTTCGCCATCGCATCGTTACTTCAACTTAAAAATGGCGCCGGGGGCGTTCCCGCCGATTTACGCTCAAAAAATATGTTAATGAGCGGAAATCGGCAATTCACGATCGAATTCCGGCGCGACGCAATGACGGTACGACGTTTCCGGACGGGATACGCGGCGCATAGATATACCTACATGGGGTTGGAATATCCTATGTTAGGTATAGGCGGCGTCATCGCGTCGGGAAAAAAAAAATCACGTCGCTTGCGTAAAAAGTTCATGAATGGGAATGTGACGTCATTGACGTTCATTCACAGAATTTGGAGCATGCGCACGGGGATGTTTGGACACTCGACGCATGCGCAGTACGTTGGCGGCGGGATCACGCTTAGTTAGAATACTACAACACGCCCCGTACCCGCCCAATTTGAATTCCGCCGGCTCATTTGCGATGCGCTGCCGCAACTTTAGGAGCAAGTGCTTCCTGAATAACAGCACTTGCTCCTAAAATTTCAGCAGCGTAACGCAAATGAGATGCGTTACTCCAGAGCAAAGATGCTCTGCTCTACCTGAATCTGGCCCTATATCTTTTGTATCTGTTCCCTACTGCAGTAGTTATTATTAATGTTGAACCACTAATTTCAAGAACAGTAATTCACCAGTACTGAAGAAAAATACATGTAGCAAGGGCCCCGATCCCTACAGGCCTAATGGTGGCCTCCAGAGTAAGGGAGAGCTGACATTCTTCTTTGTAAAGTGGGTTACCAGGCATGGTGGGTTTAATGTAAGAAAATGATGGGCGCCAGTCACTTTTTGAATGCTAATTGGCAGACTCAGAGACTTCTATAGGTAGACGGCTATACAGTAGAAGGCCTCCAGCCGGATAACACTTTTGTATAGGACAAACTGCTGTCTCCTTTGGCAACTAATCTTGTAACAATCACTAACATACCTCTTGGTAACACAGAACAGTCCATTTCTTATCTCACAGTATCCCACTGTAGATCTTCACTCACTGAGTTCCCAGTCTCTCACTAGACTTCCAGATCCCAGTCATCATTGAATCCCCTGCGCTCTTCCACAGCTATCCCGCTGTATACTCCTCAAGCGTCAGGACAGGGGGCATGGCTGTAATTAAACAGCAGTAGGACATGCCATAGTGCAAGGGACCGCACTTCCCAAAGGTGAAGTCCATCCTCGAGTCCCCTTGCATTTTAAATCTCAGACTGTCCACAACACAGCCAGGGACTGAGAATATTTTTCTTCATTGACAAAGAACAGCACATGTTGAAGAGTCTCTCAACTGTAAATCAACGTGTCACTCTCGAACATGGCGGCTGGTGAACTTATAGGATGGGGGCACCAGACCCCGTCCTTCCGTTTTGACCACTCCCACTTGGGGAAAATGGACGTGGTTTCAGGGAAATAGTGGGCGTGACTTAAAGGGGTATGGCTCTAAGGGGGGTGTGGTTAGCATCTGAGATGATGGAGAGGGAGGGAGAGAGTGAGAGAGAGAAAGATCAGGCCCAGCTTCTACTCAACAATAAAAATATGTGTATTCCAGAAAGTTTAACAATCGGCATATAAAGATACTCTAAACACCTGGTGTTAGCGCTTCAATCGTCCAGACACCATGGTTGTTATGGTGTCAGGATGATTGAAGCACATTATTTATTTTATAACATTGTAATATAAAATGAAATCTTTGAACTCACCATAATGCAGAATCAGTGGAAGCCCTCAGCGTGTCACCTGCCACGTCGCCTGCCGCCAGATGCCATCAGGTACCCCAGCAGAGTCCGTCCTTACATCAGGTGTCCCCAGCGGAGACCCTCCTTACATCAGGTGCCCCAAGCGGAGTCCCTCCTTACATCAGGTGCCCCCAGCGGAGCCCCTCCTCACATCATTCTCTCCATCAGCAGAGCCCCTCCTCACATCAGTGTCCCCATCAGTGGAGCACCTCCCCACATCAGTGTCCCCATCATCGGAGCCCCTCCTCATATCAGTGTCCCCATCAGTGGAGCCCCTCCTTACATCTCAGTGTCCCCATCAGCAGAGGCCCTTACATCAGATGCAGTGTCCCCAATTCAGCTGAGTCCTCCTCACATAAGATGCAGTGTCCGGGTGTCCCCATAAGCAGCTGAGTCCTCCTCACACTGTCATATGTTCCCTACGTTAGATCAACTTCAGCGGCAGCTAGTTACTTTCTTTCTCCATGTGTTTCAGTGGAGAGGGGAGGGGCCTCCCCTCCAAAAAAAAACAAGGGGATTAGTCCTCACGGCGGGCAGAGCTGGCCTTAGGTGTTCAGGCACCCTGTGCGAGCTTATCCTGTGCCCCCCCATCTTCACCCCTCGCCCCCTGGTCACCTAAACATACGCAAAGAGGAAAAGAATATTTGTAACAATTTTGATTTTATTTAACTTTACACCCTTTGCACCCTGCATCTCTGGACCCCTTTACATTACACAGCCCCCTGCACCCATTTACATTACACAGCACCCTGCATCTCTGAACCCCTTTAAATTACACAGCACCCTGCACCTCTTTACATTACACAACACCCTGTGCCTCTGGACCCGTTTACATTAAACAGCACCCTGCACCTCTGGACCCCTTTACATTAACACAAACCCTGCATCTCTGGGCCCCTTTACATTACACAGCCCCATGTACCCCTTTACCTTACACAGCACCCTGCATCTCTGGACCCCTTTACATTACACAGCACCCAGCACCTCTGGACCCCTTTACATTACACAGCACCCAGCACCTCTGGACCCCTTTACATTACACAGCCCCATGTACCCCTTTACCTTACACAGCACCCTGCATCTCTGGACCCCTTTACATTACACAGCACCCTGCACCTCTGGACCCCTTTACATTACACAGCACCCAGCACCTCTGGACCCCTTTACATTACACAGCACCCTGCATCACTGGAGCAGTGCAGCAGTGTCACCCTGCACCCCCTGCACCTCCTCCCCCTTGCCACTGTAGCTAGCCCGTCTCTCCCTGCCTGTGCCAGTGTGCCGCTGCCTAAACCCTCGGCGATGCCACCGCGGGTGTAATACTATCGCAGAGGGGGATGCCGGTCTGACACCCCCAGGGGCGGACTGACAACTCATGGGGCCCCCGGGCAATAGAAGATTATGGGGCCCCCAGGCTTACAGATGGCCACCAAGCCAGGTGGCAGTACAGAGACAGGGCAGCTAAAATCTTGGGATTTTCACATCAAAAGCATGTTGGTTTTGGACATATCAGGGACAGATGTAAAAAAAAACACAGATTTTTACATACTGTCCCTGGTTTTAATGAGCCTGGCAACCCTGATGGGGCCCCCTAATGGCATGGGGCCCTCGGGCAGTGCCGAGTTTGTCAATGGTCAGTCCGACCCTGGACACCCCCCAGTGTGTGGTACCCGGTGGCGGCTCGCCACCCCTTAGTACACCTCTGGATGGCCGCACGGCGCCCCTGTTGCCCAATGGCGCCCTGTGCACAGCTCGCACACCCCAAAGGCCGGCCCTAACTGCGGGCACCTAGGCGGATGTTAAAGTGGAGTTCCGGCCACAATTTCACTTTTTAAATATAAATACCCCTGTAATACACAAGCTTAATGTATTGTAGTAAAGTTAGTCTGTAAACTAAGGTCCGTTTTGTTAGGTTGTTACAGCATTTAGACTTTATAAAACAGAAATTGGCCGTGGCCATCTTAAGTGTGGGCATCCATGAAGCCAAACTGTATGACTTCCTGGATTTCAGCCTTGCTGATCTCGCACATGCTCAGTGCTGCACAAGCAATGTAATAGGTTTCAGGTCAGGTTTCCATAGCAACACTTGCTGCCCCTTATCTATGCAAAACTTTCCTCCCCTCTAGGAACCAGTAAATATACTAAATCATTTGTTATGTAGATATATCTGCACCACACACCGCACCGATCACAGCACACCGCACCGATCACAGCACAACGATCACAGCACACCGCATCGATCACAGCACACCGCACTGATCACAGCACAACGATCACAGCACCCCACACCGATCACAGCTTACCGCATCAATCACAGCACAACGATCACACCACACCGATCACAGCGCACCTCACCTATGACAGCACACCGCACCGATCACAGCGCACACAGCGCAACGCACCGATCACAGCACACCGCATGGATCACAGCACACCGCACCGATCACAGCACAATGATCACAGCACACCGCACCGATCACAGCGCACTGCATCGATCACAGCGCACTGCATCAATCACAGCGCAACGATCACAGCACACCGCACCGATCACAGCGCACCGCACCGATCACAGTGCACCGATCACACCGCACACAGCGCAACGCACCGATCACAGCGCAACGCACCGATCACAGCACACTGCATCGATCACAGCACACCACACCGATCACAGCACACCGCACCGATCACAGCACACCGCACCGATCACAGCACAACGATCACAGCACACCGCACCGATCACAGCACACCGCACCGATCACAGCACACTGCATCGATCACAGCACACCGCACTGATCACAGCACAACGATCACAGCACACCACACCGATCACAGTGCACCGCATCAATCACAGCACAACGATCACAGCACAACGATCACAGCACACCACACAGATCACAGTGCACCGCATCAATCACAGCACAACGATCACAGCACACCACACCGATCACAGCACACCACACCGATCACAGCACACCGCATCGATCACAGCACACCGCACTGATCACAGCACAACGATCACAGCACACCACACCGATCACAGTGCACTGCATCAATCACAGCACAACGATCACGGCACACCACACCGATCACAGCGCACCGCACACCGCACCGATCACAGCGCACCGCACCGATCACAGCGCACCGCACTGATCACAGTGCACCGATCACACCGCACACAGCGCAAAGCACCGATCACAGCGCAACGCAACGATCACAGCACACTGCATCGATCACAGCACACCACACCGATCACAGCACAACGATCACAGCACACCGCACCGATCACAGCACACCGCATCGATCACAGCACACCGCATCGATCACAGCACAACGATCACAGCACACCGCACCGATCACAGCACACCGCACCGATCACAGCACACCGCATCGATCACAGCACACCGCACTGATCACAGCACAACGATCACAGCACACCACACCGATCACAGCGCACCGCATCAATCACAGCACAACGATCACAGCACACCACACCGATCACAGCGCACCGCACCTATCACAGCGCACCGATCACAGAGCACACAGCGCAACACACCGATCACAGCGCAACGCACCGATCACAGCACACCGCATCGATCACAGCACACCACACTGATCACAGCACAATGATCACAGCACACCGCACCGATCACAGCACACCGCATCGATCACAGCGCACTGCATCAATCACAGCACACCAATCACAGCGCACCGCACCGATCACAGTGCACCGCACGGATCACAGTGCACCGATCACACCGCACACAGCGCAGCGCACCGATCACAGCACACTGCATCGATCACAGCACACCACACCGATCACAGCACAACGATCACAGCACACCGCACCGATCACACCACACCGCATCGATCACAGCACACCGCATTGATCACAGCACAACGATCACAGCACACCGCACCGATCACAGCACAACGATTCCAGCACACCGCACCGATCACAGCGCACCGCACACAGCGCAACGCACCGATCACAGGGCACCGCACCGATCACAGCACACCGCACCGATCACAGCACACTGCATCGGCCCCAGCACACCGCATCACACCGCATCGGCGCCAGGACACCGCATCACACCGCATCGGCCCCAGGACGCCGCATCGGCCCCAGGACACTGCATCGGCCCCAGGACACCGCATCACACCACATCGGCCCCAGGACACCGCATCGGCCCCAGGACACTGCATCACACTGCATCGGCCCCAGGACACTGCATCGGCCCCAGGACACCGCATCGCCCCCAGCACACCGCATCACACCACATCGGCCCCAGGACACCGCATCGGCCCCAGGACACTGCATCACACCGCATCGGCCCCAGGAACCGCATCGGCCCCAGGACACCACATCGGCCCCAGGACACAGCATCACATCGCATCGGCCCCAGGACACAGCATTGGCCCCAGGACACAGCATCACACCGCATCAGCCCCAGGACACTGCATCGGCCCCAGGACACAGAATCACACCGCATCGGCCCAAGGACACAGCAATGGCCCCAGGACACCGCATCGGCCCCAGGACACAGCATCACACCGCATCGGCCCCAGGACACCGCATCGGCCCCAGGGCACAGCATCACACCGCATCGGCCCCAGGACACAGCATCACACCGCATCAGCCCCAGGACACTGCATCACACCACATCGGCCCCAGGACACTGCATTGGCCCCAGGACACAGCATCACACCGCATCGGCCCCAGGACACAGCATCACATCGCATCGGCCCCAGCACACCGCATCAGCCCCAGCACACAGCATCACACCGCATCGGCCCCATGACACCGCATCGGCCCTCGATGCAGCGTGTCGGGGGCCGATGCAGCGTGCCAGGCACCGATGCAGCGTGCCGGGGGCCAATGCAGTGTCCTGGGGCCGATGCATCAGCCCCAGGACACAGCATCACACCGCATCGGCCCCATGACACCGCATCGGCCCTCGATGCGGCGTGCCAGGGGCCGATGCAGCGTGCCAGGGGCCGATGCGGTGTCCTGGGGCCGATGCGGTGTGACGGGGCCACCGCATCGGCTCAACGCGTTGCATCACTCCCACCAAATGGCATCACCCCCAGCACATGGATGATTAAATGCGCAGATCGGATCGGAGTTGTTGAGCGGGGGGGATGGCCATGGATCAGAGTTGTTGGGGGGGTGCTGCGCTTCGCGGGGGGGCGCAAATAGCGGTGGGTGCGAATAGCGGGGGCTGCCGCGAATATCGGGGGATGGGTGCCACGAATTGTGTGGGGGGGGGGGGGTAAACAGCACCTTCCAAAAACATTATATGTTGTCATAATTGGAGCAATTTTCTTTGAACAGGTGCAACCTTCTTGTCAAATTATTTGACTCTCAGGCCGCGTACACACGATCGAATTTGTCCGCTGAAAACGGTCCGATGGACCGTTTCAGCAGACAAATCCGATCGTGTGTACGGGCTAGCGGACAGGTTTGTCCATCGGACAAATTTCAAAGCATGCTTTGAAATTTGTCCGCTACAAACCTGTCCGTCGGATATGTCCGCTGGTTAGTACGGGAAACCAGCGGACATATCCTCCCGCACATGCGTCGTATCCTGTGAATGGATCCGACTCATGCGCGCGGAAGTGTTTACTTCCTGGTGCGTGACGTAGCGGTGACGTGGCAGCGTCAACGTCACCGCCGCGTCACCACGCTGTCTGCCGGCGGGGATTTTGATCCGATGGTGTGTACACGCCATCGGACCGAAATCCGATGAGACATGTCCGCTCTAAACTGTCCGTCGGACAAGTTTGAGCGGACATATCTCATCGTGTGTACGAGGCCTCATTGTGACAGTTTTAATTTATTAGAAAAAAGGACAAAACATCACCTATATTGTCCAAGTCTCACGATTCTTCCAGACTGGGGAGGCACAGACTCCTGGGAAGTTACACCCACTACATTCCCAGGAGTCTGTGCGTTGTAGGTCACAAAGCTTTAGCACTGCGGTATAGGAAGTGGGAAGTTTTACAAATCTGCCTAGCAACAAGGGTTAAAGGCATGTAAAAAAAAAAAAAATTCTTAAAGGAATAATGTAATTTTTTTAGAACTACTGATGTAAAGTTAAATTTGAGGGTAGAACTCCGCTTTAATCGGTGCAATCGACTGTACCACATAGCAACTCCAAACCCTGCAAATGAAGCGCCTTACCTGCAATCTTGTGATTGTATAGATGTGGCGCTTTAATAGGACACTGTGTCCAGCATCTAGCACCCGAACATAGTGCACTTAAGGACCTTTTTTTCTTATTTTTTTTTTTAAAGGGCCATGTTTAAAAAAATAAATAAAATTAATGCCTGGGAGGGGGGGGGGGGGGGTTGGCGTCCTATGGACGGGCTGCCACTGCTCTTTACATCAGAGTCCGCACAGAGCCCTCCTAACATCAGGGGCTTCACAGAGCCCCTTTACATCAGAGTCCACACACAGACCCCATACATCAGAGTCCCCTTACATAAGACCTCTTACATCAGATCCCTCTTACATCAGAGTCCCCACAGAGCCCCTTTACATCAGAGTTCTCACAGACCCCCCTTACATCAGAGTCCCCACAGACCCCCCTTACATCAGAGTCCCCACAGACCCCCCTTACATCAGAGTCCCCACAGACCCCCCTTACATCAGAGACCCCACAGACCCCCCTTACATCAGAGTCCGCACAGAGCCCCCTTACATCAGGGGCTGCACAGAACCCCCTTACATCAGAGTCCACACAGAGCCCCCTACATCAGAGTGCTTTACAGAGCCCCCCTACATCAGAGCCCCCTTACATCAGAGTCCACACAGAGCCCCCCTACATCAGAGTCCACACAGAGCCCCCTTTGGTATCTGCAGAATTTCCACTTACTGTAAGGGGGAGCTCTGGTGGTGTTCTGAGAACAATGAGGAGGCAGGAGAGAGGGTGATCTTACTCACCCCAGGATGGAAGCTCAGGCACAGGCTGTAGCATTAAATATTCCTTCCTTGAAATTCCTTCACATCTCCCCGAGTGTGTGGGCGGGGCTATCTCAGAAGTAGAGGGTCGGGAGGAGGAGGAGCAGTCCGTCCGAGGAGAGCTGAGAGCGGAAGTGTTCGCCCGCTCTGAGGATGAACTGTGTGTATGACAGCTCAGCCCATGCAGGCTGCAGCCGTCAATAGTAGTTCCACCGGAGAAGACAGGCATGGCCGAATGGCGGTAGGTGAGTGGCAGCCACAGTCGCGGCCTGTGTTAACCCTGTACAGGCCGTGGTCTCTGCTTACCTCCCACAGTGCCGCCTGTACATCAACAGGCCTATAAAGCGGGTGGCACTGGCCTACCATGTCCCGGCCCACCGGGCATATGCCTGGTCTGCCCTATGGCCAGTACGGGCCTGCTTGTGTCGGGTAAGTGCTGATTAAGTGACGTGTGTCCTACCTCATCTCGTCCAGTGAGTGGTGACGTGGGGTAGTAGTACTCCGAGCCCAGGCTAATGTGATAACACAGCTTCAGGCGACAGGAAAATGACAGCCTTGGTTCAGAGGAAGCGGGTGAAAAATTTCGCCAAGCATCTTTCTACCTGGAAGACAGCTCTATGTACTAGGGGACAACGCTGCACTAAAAGTGCATCCTACAGCAAGAGTTGCACTTTTTTTTTCTTCTTTAAAAAATGGAGTTCTGCTTTAAAGAGACCCTGTATCCAACTTAAAAATTGAAAAGAAAAGAAATATAGAGCAAGGATTTCAAATTCTTGCTTACAGTGTTTTCCCTTAGGCCGCGTACACACGATCGAACATGTCCGCTGAAACTGGTCCGCAGACCAGTTTCAGCGGACATGTTCGTTCGTGTGTACGGCCTATCGGACCGTTTTCCAGCAGACAAAAGTGCTTAGAAACTTGTCCGCTGGAAACCTGTCCGTCGGACATGTTCGATGGTTAGTACACGAAATCATCGGACCAAAATACTGCGCATGCTCAGAATCAAGTCGACGCATGCTTGGAAGCATTGAACTTCGTTTTTTCATCACGTCGTTGTGTTCTACGTCACCGCGTTCTGGTCCGAGGGGATTTTGGTCCGATAATGTGTACGCACATCAGACCAACAGACCACTTCAGCCTGGTCCGATGAAAACGGTCCGTCGGACATGTTTCCTCGGACATGTCTGATCGTGTGTACGCAGCCTTAAATAACTTTCTCTTTATAGATTGACAATGTGCTTTTTGAACATGCTAAAAAATGTAATAGCTCTCTCCTCTTCTGGGAGGGTCCAATTACTGTCTATTCTGGCCCAGATCCTTCACCCTTCCCTTAACCCCATCATATAAAACGTTTATGTAGGTGCTGGGAAAGGAGAAAAGATGAATAATATAGAGTGTCATTTGGATGACAGCTCTCAAGCCCTGTACACACGGCCAAAATCTCGTTAGGAAAAAACTTTGTTTATCCTGACCAGATTCTTGGCAAGAAACTCTTGCCACCTGAGTGTACAGACACTCCATTAAATAAAATAAAAACGTGGTTCTTTTGACTGGCAAGAACGCAGTGATGTCATTGCGTACAACGAGCATGCGCTTGTCACATTCAATGCCGTCGCTGCCATCTTGCTGCACCCTACCTATGCCTAGGAAGCTACCGCGCATGCGTCAAAGTCATTTCGAGCATGTGCGGGTTTCCACGGCGACAAGTAAGTATACACACTCTCGGTTATCTCGCCAGGAAAACACTGCTGAGAATCACAAAGAGAAAATAGAGAGCAGGTTCTGCCAGCAGTTTTCTTGCTGGTTCTCGCCAAGTAAACCAAGCGTGTGTACGAGGCTTGAGTCTGCTAGAACTTTTGATATCCCATCCAAGATTGTGACACCCAGCAACAGTTTTAGGGCTTTTGGATGTCTACACAAGGGAGGCTTTTACAGGTAAATAACATGCATCATATATGGTAAATGCATACAAGAGTAGTATTAATGTTCTTATATTTGTGTTGCTTGTATTTTTTTAATATGTGAGTGTTAAATAAAATAGGTGTTATTGAAAAAATTATTAGTATATTTTTTTTCAGTTCTATAGGTTGTTTTTTTCGGGATTGAAACATATACCTTCTTAGGCATTTTTTTCAAGACAACTTATTTGCACTTATGTATGGAATTTATCCAGAGTACAATAACTTGATAGCTCCTACACCTACTACCTATTCCCAGAGTTCCTCTCCAAATGTTTAATCATTTTACTGGTATGCAGCTTCTTTGTCTTTTCACAAATACATGTCAAGAGACTGTGGCAATGTCTTTCTGAGCTGATGTGACTGTTGTCTGCTTTTGGTGCAGTGTCTCGTCTCAAAAATATAAATGCATCTCTGAACTGTCACTTTGTTAGTGCAGAGAAATTCCCAAGGCAAATCCAGCTTCAGAGGAAATGTATTTAACGAAAAGGTCTTCTTTTTCTCTGGCTGACGTCCCTCTCTTTGGGGAATTAGTCCAGAATTTCCCATCAGAAGATTTTTGTTATAAGAGGTCTTATGAAGTCAGGAGGCCTGGGTCACATTAAGACTGAGGCACGAGTCTGCAGCTGACCTTCAACTTCCACATTCTGGGGAATGTTTTATATAATCGCTGCTAGGAAAGAGCTTCATTTTATTCCTGATTGGAATGAAGATCAACATGCGAGTAAGAAAAACTACAAGTGCAAAAGTTTGGCAAACTTTAAGTCAGAAATTGATATTTATAGTCCTGGGAATTGCTATAAGACCTTTGTTGTCACTATTTTAATGTGTTTTACTAATGAGATTTTTTTCTACTCTTGCTTTGTATGTCCATGGTTAGGATGTTATGTATGCTTGACAAAAGATATTGTGTACGAATAGATGGCACAGAACAATACAATATGGATTTAAAATAGAGACCTAAAAGAGGCAAACAGTTAAATATACAGATAGAATGCATACTGCATATAGGAGCTGTTTTACCTAACATTTACTCTCACTTATCCTTCCTACACTCAGCCTGTGACTGGACAGTGAAAGAATAAGCGGTGATGAGCACTATGAGACCTCTCTGTCACTTTGCTCTCTCCACTTATCAGCATGCTCCTAGAACTGCAGCAAAAACTATTTGCTCTGCTTCTTCCCTTCCTCAGTCAGAGCTCTGCTTCACAGGGACTGCAAGAGGCCAACACCAGGTCAAATTTGGGTACTTGCACTTCTTGCATTTTAAAAAAAGAATGTATTCATGAATATACAATTGCAATAGGTTGTGTTTTATATCTGCCGAGAGGTCAGCTTTAGGCCCGGTTCACACTGGTGTGACATGCGCTCCAACTTTGAGAGCACAAGTTGTATGACAAGTCAAGCCCCATTAAGTGCAATGGAACCATTCTATTAGGAGCAACTTGATTCACTCAGTTTACAAAAAGGTTCCTGCATTACTTTTGGTGCCACTTTGCCATGACTTGCATTGACTTCTGTTAAAGAAGTCGTATGCAAGTCGTGCCAAAGTCAGGCTAGGATGAAATGTTGGCTTTAATGTCGTGGCAGTGTGAACTGTGCCTTAATCTGCAATTTTTGAAAAACAAAAACCTATCTGCAGAACATTTTTGTTTCTACTATTCCTTCATATTTAGTGATACCGTGAATTTTAAGATGCTGTGATTTTATTTTAACTGAAAATTAAACAATGTCAAAGATCCTTTAATTACCCAGGACTATATAACTCTAATTGGAAAAGGGAAGAAACACAAGAAGTGGCTGAGAGAACCAAGAGTGCCAGGTTAGATGATGGTGAAACGCTGAATCAATCGCGCTATTCTAAGAACATGTGAGTGTTCTGAAATTGGATTATTATTGTATTTTATATAAGTCTGTCTGATTTTTTTTTTATAATGTGAACCAGGCTTTACACTGTGTTCTTTCTGACTTTATTTAATTGAAACGAATGAGTATTGTGTGACACCATATGAAGAAATCCAAAACAAGTGGGAAGTGGGCTGAGACAGGTGGGGGAAGTGAATCAGAAGGATCAGTGTCTTCATAAGATTCCCAAGCATACATACCTTTATGGTCAGGGGAAAGGAGGTGGAGTCAGGGGTGGAGCTAAGGGGGGCAGCAGGGTTTCGTCTAGGGTGTCAAAAATCCTTGCACCAGCCCTGAAATCAATCACTTTGTAAAACAGCCCATTCAGTCTAAAATAGAAATGAAAGGTGCAGCATTTTTGTATAGACATAAAAAAATATATAAATACAGTTTTTTTCTTTTCTATAAGTGTTCACATTCCCTCTGTTCTCAGCTGCATAAGAGCTGGGGGAGGAGAAGCAACAGTACACTGAGCTTCCCAGTGGATGGCTGTGAGGGGGTGTCAGGACAAGTCTAGAGGAAAAGAGATTTCATCTGCAAATTCGGAAACGTTTCTTCACAATAAGAGCTGTGAAAATGTAGAGTAGACTCCCTCCAGAGTTCTGGTCAATTCAGTAGATTGCTTTAAAAAAGTCCTGGATTATTTACTAAATGTACATAATATAACTGGGTACTGACATTTATGGGTAGAGTTGATCCAGGGAAAATCTGATTGCATCTCAGGGAATCAGGAAGGATTTTTTTTGCCCTGCTGTAGCAAATTGGATAATCCTGGGTGTTTCACTTTCCTCTGAATCAACTGTGGGTATGGGATTGTGTATAGGGGATTGTATGGTTGTTGTTTTTTTTTATTGGTTGAACTAGATGCACTTGTGTCTTTTTTCAACCTGACTAACTATGTAACTATGTAAGTCTTACCATTGGAACAGGCTGAGTTCCCAGCATAGCTAGAGAACTGACCATGTGTGTTCTGCATAGTGTGGTCAGTTTTTAATAGGAAAGCAGAGGGGCTGACAGGAACACCAGGGATTTCACAGAAAGGAAGCAATACAAGAACAATTTATTTTGTTCATACAAGTACATGGTACAGCAGGCATATATCAGGAATTTAAAATGTTGGGGTAACAAACACTTCAAAGTGGTCAGAGTATTCTTCAGTTGTATGGAGTGGAAAAAATACTGCACTGTCAGATAGTACAATAGATTAAAGGGGCTGCTGCGGCTATTACTGTGAGATATGCACAATAAATCAAAATAGAAAAAATTATAGCTGTGCTGCATAAAAACTGAATGGTAGCTGCAAACACCCAGAAAAAAAGTTAATTCGTTCACATGATTATAAATAAATATAAAATCACCACAAATTAATATAAAATTTAAATTAAACGTGCAACCACAAATTAATGTGGGATAAAGTGCAAAAATGACAACTGCTGTTGATAAGTATAGTGTCAAAATGTGCAAAGAAAGAGAGACTTCACTATAGGTTAAGTGAGTCTCATAACACACATGATATATCACAATAGAAATAATAAATTAAAAAAAAAATAGCAATATACAAAAAATTGCAAATAATGAAAAGTCCCAATGGATGATCTCTCAAAACAGAATATTTTCTATCCACTTGTTAATATAGGTGAAGACATGCAAAACACCTCCAGAATAGTGGTCTTCTCAAGTTGAGAAAAGGAAAAGAAGATTCCTCCACCAATAATAATACTGCCGATAACCAAATAGATAGATCTCGTTTTAAGGAGATCATAAACGCTTATGGTTCACAGCCTAGCCCAAGTACTGATAACTTGCTGCAGTGTCATTCCACCAACTGCCGTGTATATCTCGAGGAGACCTAGCAATCATCTACTCGATAAAGGTACAGATCCAGATAGGAAGAAACAAAAACAGCCCATAGCATAATCCAGTCGTATACAATTTATTGTATTACAAAGCAAATGCACTCACATTTGGCAGATGGATATAAAGCATCTCAAATAGATGTAGCCGGCCGGCTATTTTCTACAGCCCGTAGCTTCGGGGACTTCTGTGGTTCGTTGCGGTGACGTCAGCACGCGCTCCTCCCTATGCATGTTTCGTCATATGTGACGTCGTCCAGGGGCACTATTCTTCAGTTGGTCTGTTAGCTTGGGAAGATCAGGAATGTGCCTTGGTCTGTTAGCAGATCAGGAATGTGTCTTGGTCTGTTAGTGCATAAGGAATGTATCTTGGTCTGTTAGCGCATCAGGAATGTGTCTTGGTCTGTTAGCTGAGGATGATCAGGAGTGTACCTTGTCATCCTAGGCTACAGGGCTCTGTGTTTTTATTGATACACATAGTGTAGAGAAACACAGCTTTAGTCCCTACATGTAAGGGTGGCTCCACGCGATGCTGTAAAAGAAAGGAGCCACCTTGAAACAAGAAACCTGGGGCAACAGTCCTAGCACCAGCATAAACTGAAACATAGACAAAAAATAAAGATGCTTTTGACCCCAGATCTCATATTTAAGAGGTCCTGTCATGCTTTTTTCTATTACAAAGGATGTTTACATTCCTTGTAATAGGAATAAAAGTGATCCAAAAATGTTTTAAACAGTGTCAACATTTTTTTTTTTTTAAAGTTAAATAAATAAGAAAGAAAAAAATACACCACATCTCAGAAAGAGGCTTGGGGCTTAAGTGGTTAAAGTGGATGGCCTTTAAAAAAAAAAAATATTAAAAGCCAGCAGCTACAAATACTGCAGCTGCTGACTTTTAATATTAGGACACTTACCTGTCCTGGAGTCCAGCGGCGTCCGCAGCAGAGGACGATCGTTTGCTCGTCTCTCTGCTGCTCCCCCCTCCATCCACGGTGAGGGAACCAGGAAGTGAAGCGCTCCGGCTTCACTGCCCGGTTCCCTACGGCGCATGCGCGAGTCGCGCTGCGCACGCCGATTGGCTCCCGCTGTGTGCTGGGAGCCGAGAGTTCCCAGCACACAACGGGAAAAACCCGTCTTTTGCCCGAGTCTGCGGGCCGGAAGTGGGTGCAAATACCTGTCTTTAGGCAGGTATCTGCACCCCCTCCCCCCTGAAAGGTGTCAAATGTGACACCGGAGGGGGGGAGGGTTTCCGATCAGCGGAACTTCACTTTAGGGTGGAGATCCGCTTTAAAGTGATACTAAACCTTCATTTTTTTTATAAAAGTAACAAACTTGTTATACTTACCTGCTCTGTGCCATGGTTTTCACAGAGCAGCCCCAATCTTCTTCTTGTGGGGTCCCTTGTCGGCGCTCCAAGCCCCTCATCTTCATCACATGCCACTACAGAAAGTTTCTGTCCATGTGGGCACCCATGCAGATTCGCTTCCAAATCCCACTGCTGCATCTAGTGACACAGACAGTGGGACTCTGCCCCGCTCGCATGTCACAGCTTTTGATAGACGGCAGTAGGAGACAATGGCTCCCACTGCTATTAATCTATCCAATGAGGAGTGCAACAACGGGATGCATTAAGGTTAAAAAACATAAGGCTTTACAATTACTTTAAAAACTGAGGGTTTTATAACAGTTTAATTTGAGTATTGATAGATGTAGAGTGTTAAGTAAACAGTCACTTACTACACATGAGACAAGAAAGCCTTCAAAAAGGGATTTGGTGTTCATAACCTGTTTGCATTTCTATTATGAAAAAGATTGTCCCTCTCTTTCTATGTCGTATAGCATGGCTGTGCAATCACAAGAAATCAATTATACACATTTTGCAATGTAATGTCCTATTAGGATTTGTCCATCTTCCTGTAGTAAAACACATGACATCTATTGCATTAAAATGCAATTCAAGTAGAAATCCTATTATTTACTATGTGTCTGGTTTAGTGTATTTTTAAAGGGAAACTATAAAGATCCATGCAATGTAAGTGATTGAAATTTATGCATTTTAGCTGTATGGCTGCAGTTTTGTTTTAATGTGCACATTCCCATGAAAACTATTTTTGAAAGTTTGTCTACTTTTTAAATGAGATATACAGTAACATTTACTAGGTTGCACAATTTACAGTTGACTTCTTGTTCACATATGAGTTGGGTAATGCAGGCATGGGAATGCAACCAAAAGCCAGCTCATATTTCCTTTAGGTATGTGATTCTGCTCATTTATCATAAACTTGGCAAACAGCACAAGCAGGCAGATCCATTTATTAAATTACCATTGAAAAGGAATTTGTGGCCTTTCAGCATACAGAACACGTAATACAATTGTTGGTGAGAATGGAGAGAGCAGTGGGATTATAACGGTGCTATATAGAATAAGTTCAGAATATAACAAATAATTTTAATAATTTATTAAAATATCAAGGTCAAATAGTACACCACATGATACAAAAGCTTAAAAACATATATATTGTGTCAAACATAGATATCCGGGTCGCTGGAGATCCGAAGAGTTGGATAACTGGTCAGTTAGGATGTTGTCACCCAATATATTTTGCCTATTTTAGGCTTCCTCAGTGGTTGGAACAAAACGAGAAATAGATAGCCAGCTCTGACAATAATAAAAAGCAAGACATGTAAGAAAAAACATACATTGTAATCTGCTTAAATGTATTAACAAAAAAGTTTGCCTTCTTTGAAGAGGACAGATGCTGTCCTGCCACCCCGAATGGGGAGAGAAATCACCGATCCTACCAATGCACCAGGACACCAGCAACAACTCTGACCCAAATGGGTATAAAGCCTTACACCGAGGTGTTGACGCCATGCAGGGGCAGAAGCTCAACCATAGGGGGAGAAAAGGAGACCCAGCTGTAGGGAACACATAGCAGTGTTAGTATCATGTTCCAATGGTTAATCAGCTATATAGTTATAAAAAATCTGCACTTAATGTGTTTGACAAATTATAGGCACATATGGGGACAGGCGAAAAATTCAACTCTGTCAATACATACATAGGAGTGGATATGCCTGATCAGCCAGTCTTGTAGTATAGAGGGAAGCACAAAAGAGAAAAGAAAAATATATATTTGAATATTAGCAATCTATTAAGGTATGAGATTTTATCATACCATGTGATTACAAAGAATCATTGTTTAGCTATTTGTTTAAAAAAAAAGTTAGTATTTGTACTGCAGAGAGGCAAAAAGATTGCTAGCCACATTTACAGATAGAGAAGGAAGAGAATTGGCAGGCATCCCGCTAAAGCAGAGCGATCTAGGTATGCAGTTGTTACCTGAATAGATTGGAAAGTTTGAGAGGCTGTTTTTGTAGGTCAATGCAGCAGGGGAGGTGGATAGAACTGGATCCTAAAGTCGTGCGCGGACACATCGGAACATTCATGTGCATGCGCCAATACGAACTGGGGCTGCATAGCCTATAACAACCAGAATCCTCTGCAGCACATCATCGATGATGCAAGACTAATTGGATCCTTTTAAGTTTTCCCTTTATAGTAAAATTGTTGTGTAAAAATTCAATGAGAGCGCCAGGCCAAAACTGTATTTTTAAGGGGATGGTAGCCCACATTTATTTAAATGAATGCAGGGGGTTCCACCAGTGGTGGCCAGTGCTCCAATTTTTTTGGGGGGTGCAAACAAGCTGAAAAAAAATCCCATCAATTGCAGCCTCACTGTACCTATCTAATGCAGCCATTGTGTCCATCAAATGCAGCCACTGTGCCATTAATTGCAGCCATTGTGCCCATCAAACGCAGCCACTGTGTCATTAATTGCAGCCACTGTGCCCATCAAATCTAGCTGTTAAGCCAACAATTGCAGCCAATTGTGCCCCATCAAATGCAGCCACTTTTTTTTTGGGGGGGGGGTGCAAACAAACTGAAAAAACCCATCATACGTAGCCACCATGCCCATCATATGTAGCCACCGTGCCCATCGTATGCAGCCATTGTGCCCATAATATGCAGTCGCTGTGCCCATCATATGCAGCCACTATGCCCATCATATGCAGCCTCTCTGCCCATCAAATGCAGCCACTTATGCCCGTCATATGCAGCCACTTGTGCCCATCACATGCAGCCACTTGTGCCCACCATATGCAGCCACTTGTGCCCATCATATGCAGCCACTTTTGCCCATTTAAGGTTACCATTGTGACGTCTGCCTGGCACTTACCCCAGTGGTGGGTTGGGCAGCGGGTGACGGCAGCTCCTGTGTCCTCCATGCTTCCCATTTCCTCTTTTTTTCTGGTGTCCTATCGGGGTTCCTGTGCTTTTCAGCCAATCAGGTGATGGGTATTAGACCCGCACTACCTGATTAGCGAAGAGGCGGTTCAGTGTTAGAAAAGCAAATATGAATTAAACCCATCTGGGTGGACTGCGAGCATAATGCTCTGCACTCCAAGTTCACCTTTGTTGAAGCCTATTGGAGCCTATGGCTCTAATCAGGTGCTTCCAAAAACACCCCCACGCCGCTGGAATTCAGGCTCTTGTCATCCAAAAAGGGTCTGAAAGCCTGAATAGGATAAATTCATGCAATGCTGGCGTGACTGGAGAGAGCGGGCGGCGCCCCGTGCACCCTTAATGGACAGGCCGCCCCTGGGTTCCACCATTAATGTAACTTGCACAATCAAAATACTTCAGCCTGACCTAGATTTTCTTAAGCTGATGCAACTAGAAGCATTCCTACGGACATTAGCAAATACCTATATAGTAGTTAGGGACCCTTCAAAATTCGAACAGATATGCTTAGAAGGGAAGCCTATGAGACACTCGCTATCCTAATTCTATGCAACACTTATTAACTTAGAGATACCACAAGAACTCCCATTTATACAGGCATGGGAGAGGGAGCTGGGATTAATATTCTCCCAAGAACAAAAAGTCAGGATTCTACAGTTCACTCACAAGGCCTCTGTGGCAAGTAAATATGAGGATATAACATCTTAACAAGATGGTATAGAACACCAACAGTATTACACCGAATATATCCGCAGACCCCAGACAGGTGTTGGAGATGTCACGCAGCAGAAGGGACACTACTGCATATTTTTGGGGAATGTGCAAAAATAAAATAATTCTGGGAAATGGTGATAGAAACGATTAAAAAAATCACAGGGATTAACCTAGCAGGTAGACCATCAGCCGTGTTAATACTAGATATTCCAATGTCAGTAGAAAAATACAAAAACTCGTTGTTAAGACATCTCATTATAGCCGCGGGGGCATGTATCCCGGTCTTGTGGAAACAAGAGACTTCTCCATCTAGAGCACAATGGCTCGCGAGAGTGGCGGAGATTCAAATAAGGGAGAATCTCACAATGACATTGAAAGATGAAGATGAGAGATACCGGAAGATATGGGCCCCATATCTAAGGTACAGGGAGGAGCAGTGGGGATAGTTGCGTAAGGGGGGGAGAGACGGCCGAAGGGGGGGGGGTTGTATAAAGAAGTTGTTGTTTTTTTGGGGGGGGGGAGGGGAAGGGAGGGGAGATAAATAGGGGGGAACAGAACAGTAAGAAAATTAGAGTTTACATGAATTCAAAGCAGTTAAGGAGAGGGAGAGAGGAGATGAGAGGAAGGGGGTTTCTTTGTTTCCTCCTTTCTGGTTATTTATTTATTTATTTATTTTTCTCTGTGTGTCTCTCTCTCTCTCTCTCTCTCTCTCTCTTGGATATAATCGATTCAAACAAATGTTAAGAAATGTGATCATTTGTAACTTGAAACTTTGGAAAAAAACAAAGAATGTATAAAACTAAAAAAAAAAAAAAAATACTTCAGCCCCCTGGGTTACTCTCTTGCCACACGGCTGCTTCAGGCTGCTTCAGGCCCCTCAGGTCTGCTCCTTAGACCAATAGAGTACCTTAGAGTCAAGCTCTCTCCTAACTTACTCCTGATCACCTCCTTGCTGCTCTGCCCCCTGCAGACATGCACGCTCTGGCTGCCCCATGCAAACTCTGACTCCTGCAGAGGAATGGTAGTTCACGTTACTCCCATGCACAGACCTCCTGTCTGTTGGGTGGGGCCCTGAACCAAAGTCAGCGTGCCTTTCTCTTCAAAATTGTGAAAAGTGTGAATGCATATGGAAATGTATGCTGTATTACACATCATAAACTTGCTCCTTCATGTATACATATAGGTGAGAATTGGCCCAGGGCAAACTCATACAGTACATTGCTTAGGCAGTAAATGACAGATTGTAGCTATGGTTATAATGAGTATAAGTTAAAGGACTAATGCCGCGTACACACGATCACTTTTTGTGATGAAAAAAAACAATGTTTTATGTGATGAAACAAAACGACGTTTTTCAAACTTCATTTTCCAAAACGACGTTGCATACACATCATCGTTTTTCCAAAATGCTCTAGCAAAGCGTGGTGACGTACACCACGTTCAACAGCACTCTGTTCCATTGAAGCTTCGTCTCATAACTTGCCTCTGAGCATGCGCGGGTTTAAAAACGTTGTTTTCAACATCGTTTTGCCCACACACCATCACTTTTTATGACACAAAAGACGACGTTTTGAAAAACGACACAAAAAATTCAAGCATGTTCGAATTTTTTTTTTGGTCGTTTTTTTTGGTCGTTTTTTTAAGACACACACACAGTGATTTTAAATGACGTTTTTGAAAACGTCCATTTTTTTTCATCACAAAAAGTGATCGTGTGTACGCGGCAGAAGTTTAAATAGTGACATATTTCATATTTTTTTTTTCCTCCAGAGCTCTTACCAATCTATCCCCACCTACCTGAAGCCATAACTATTTATCCCCATTCCCTAGCTATATCTTAGCTATATCTCTCTATACCTACCTTCTCACAGGCAAAACACACTTCCCACTCAGCAGCTGTAATAACCCCTAACAGCCATATCATCCCTTTCCTAACCCACATCATCCCTCTTTGTCCATATTACCACTAAGTCTTGCCTATATATCCACAGAAACCTTTCCATACTTGCTCTCCAGCTTATTTACCCTACCCCACACACCCATCCACTGGTTTCTTCAGAGGTTGCTAGGGGTTGCTTGAGATGTGGCTCTTTGGTCTACCATTTGATGGTGTTTCATAATTCCAGGGCCTGTGCCCAGGGCCGGATTCCCAACAAAGCCAGGTGTAACACACAGCGAGAGACTGCTGTGTCACAGAGCTCAGTGTGAAAAGTTTGGGCGCACTGTGATAAAACTCCCGCTCTCCTCCTAGACCAGCTCGTGTGATAGAGGCAGTGTTCTGTCTATCACACAAGCTGGTCTAGGAGGAGGGCGAGACTTTTATCACACCACGCCCAAACTTTTCACAGTGAAATCCATGACACAGCAGGAGTATGAGATGCCCGATATGCGTAATGCACACACTGACTGGTGAGGCTACATTGTTTGGCACAGTAAGGCTGAAATGATTGTGAGAGGGCTGCAATGATGGTGAGGGGGGGCTGTAATGATAGTGAGGGGGGCTTTAATGATGGTGAGGGGGGCTGCAATGAGGGCACAGTAAGGCAGCAATGATGGTGAGGGAGGCTGCAATGAGGGCAGAGTAAGGCGGCAGTGATCGTGAGGCTGCAATAAGGGTACGGTAAAGCTGCAATGATGGTAAGGCGGCAATCATGAGCACGGTGAGGCAGCAATGATGAGCACGGGTTGGGAACTTTCATTTTTTTTAGGTGGGGGGCGGCATTGAAGGACCCAGCCTTGCGGCGGCAAAGGAAGTAAATCTGGGCCTGCCTGTGCCACTTGGCAGAGACAGGTGCATGACACCAAAGTTCTTTTAGGCTGTCTTTGGGAAGACATTCTCATGAATATAAGGAATATTTTCCCCAATGGACACCAATATAAAGGGCATTTGTCCCACTGACCTCTTTTTTTTTTAATCAGAAATGTTTTCATTGTGCCATGAACATAAAAACAAAGTACCGGCCATTATCAGGAAAGCCACAAATAACGAAAGAAAAAAGGTACATCCTGCATGATACAATAATAGCATCACAATTATAAACACGACACAATATAGCAAAATAAAAGAAAACATTTTCAAGATAGTGCTGGGCAGGCAGTCTCCCACCCACCACAATTATACAGGCGGCCAACGGGCCACAACTCATTTCCACAACCCCACAGTCTGCCCACCCAATCAAATCCATATCTCAACGTTCAATAAAGTCCTGCGCCCAAAAAACGATTCTCATACGATATACAATTCAAACAAAGCCAATACCAGCTTCAGTATAGAAAAAACTACTCAGACCTGCAACAGCCGAGTCAAAACTAGTCTCGGAGGTGCCAGTCCAGGGGTCTCTAACCAGGGCTGCCAAATGGAATTAATGTTCCGGGCTGCATTTCTATGCCGATATGTATAGTGCTCCCTTATAAGGATAAAGTTAACTTGTTCGATCCATTGTTTCTTGGTAGGAACATGCGGGGACAACCAAAGTCTAGCTATCAGCTTTCTTGCTAGGTATAAAAGTCTGATCACAGCAATACTAACCGGATGGGAGTAAATTTCTTAATCTACTGCACCCAGTATGCATATTAGGGGGTCCAATGGGACCCTAACTTGGAAGACAGAGGAAATAACCTCAGTAACTGTACCCCAGAACCGGTGCAGCTTGGGGCAGCGCCACAGCAGATGTATAAGCGAACCCTCCTCTCCACAGTGTTTGGGACAGAGAGAAGAATCCCTCCTTGAATAGGTGTGCGGTAAGCCCTATGTAGCAGAAACAGGTGAGACAGCCTATGAGACTGCGAAACCGAAGTAAGAGGACCAGCTTGTAGACATGCGTCCCACGTTTCGCCATTAATAATTCCCAGGTCCTGTCCACCCCTTCCTACACGGTAAAGTCGCTGAGTCTTGTACTGTCGATAATAAAGTAGAGTAAATATGGGATATTAGGCCTTTTTTGTCCTTACCGAAAAATATATCTCTTATCAAATGATGATTAGATAATTGGAGAACAGAAATCTGACCCTGAGCCTGCAGGGCGTGCCGGAGCTGGAAGTATCTATAGAATTGATGTCTAGGGAGGTTGAATTCTTCCTGCAAGTCCTGAAACGATTTAAGTATATCCTGGTGATATAACTGAGCAATATTGTAGATACCAGCCAGTTCCCAAGACAGGAAACCATCCAGCTTAGAGACTTCCACTAAATTGGGATTGTCCCACAGGGGAGTCTCCTCCATAAATCCCGAAACACTCAAATTAGACCTTACCATAGACCACAATTTCTTAAGGAGAACCACGGTAGGTGCAGCTTGTGGCAGGTGCGGAAACCCAGCCTCCAAGCACGCCAAAACCGAAGCATTCCGAGACCCCGTACGTAACAGAATGTCAATAGAATCACGTGCATTGATGCACCCCATTCCACTGAAATGCTGCAACTGGGAAGCCAGGAAGTAGAACCTGGGGTTAGGGACTGCAGCTCCTCCCTGATCTTTACCATATTGTAATGTGGAGAGCCGAATACAAGCAACTTTTTTCCTCCAAATTAAAGATCTAAATAAGGTATCTATCCGAGTGAACCACCTATGAGGAATCCACTGAGTGGAATTATGCATGATATATAAGAGTTGGGGGACCCACACCATCTTGATTACATTTATCCTACCTATAACTGAAAGTGGGAGTTTACACCAGGTAGTACAAGTCATTTGTAATCTTTGAAAAAATAGGCAGGAGATTATCCTCTAAATACCTCTGTGGACTAGCAGATACCTGAACCCCCAAATATTTAAAAGAGGAGACCACCTTCAGGGACCTTGCAGCATCCGGCAGCGAAGCAATAGGGCTATCTATGAGCAGAAGGACAGATTTACTCCAATTAATCGAAAAGCCTGACAGGCAGCCAAAATGTTTAATCAACTTCATGGCCACCGTAAGAGATGTGTCCATATCCCCCAAGTATAGCAGGGTATCATCCGCATAAAGGGAAATCTTCTCCATGCATAGACCCCTGTTAAAGCCAACAATCCAAGGGGATGATCTTATCAAAGCTGCCAATGGTTCAAGAACCAATGCAAACAGCAGGGGTGACAATGGACACCCCTGCCTCGTGTCTCTAAACAATGGAAAAGATTCTGTGAGATCTCCATTCACGCGGATCCTAGCCGAGGGGGCAGCATACAACAAACGCACCCAACTGATGAAATTGTCCCCCAGGCCAAATCGGCCTAAGACCTCCCATAAATAGGGCCATTCGACACTGTCAAAGGCTTTGGCAGCGTCCAATGAAAGAATTGCCCTCTGGCCTTCGTTGTCAGCAGGTATCTGAAGATTGAGAAAAAGACGCCTGATATTAAGCCTGATTGATCCCTATGGATGAGTTTATGTATAACCTTAGCCAGTCTGGTAGCCAGCACCCTTGCCAGTAATTTTACGTCAGTCGTCAATAAAGATATGGGCCTAAAAGGGTCTGGGGAAAGGGCTTCTTTACCAGGTTTCAACAACTGTACGATTATGGCCTCATTCATGGAACGAGGCAGACTACCCCTATCAAATGCATCGAGAAACACCTCTCTCAAAAGAGGTATTAGCACGTCTGGAGATCGCTTGTACACCTCCATCGGCAAGCCATCCGAGCCCGGAGACTTACCAGGAGAGGAAAGTGCCAACGCCTCCAACATCTCATTAGCCGTAAGCGGGCATTCAATTGCTCCACATCTAGAGCTGACAGATGCGGGATATGACACTGGTCTAAAAAAGAGGCAATCTCCCCCTCCGCAGATGACACCTTAGAGGAATACACATCCGCATAAAAATCCCTGAAAGTAGTTAAAATATCCGCATGAGACCAGAGCCCCAGACGGAGCGGTGATCGCCTCTACATGGGAAAAACCCCTCTGTGATCTCACCATCATAGCCAGCATATGACCAGTAGCCTCCCCTTCCTTAAAGTATTTTTGTTGGAGAAAAAATCTTTTGTTTTCTGCATTAGTCAGAAGTACAAGTTTAGCAATATTCTGAGCCTCACCCCACACCCTCTCAGTCTGCTCAGAGGGGGAGTCCACGAAAGCGGATTCAGCCCTCTCAATCTCCCGAAGCACAAATTGCTCCCAGGACTGAATCTCCGTTTTAATTGCATTAATGGACCTGATAAACTGACCCCTGAGATAAGCCTTGAGTGCATCCCAAAAGACACCGAATCCCGTAGAATGTTTGTTGGCCTTAACGAAATTAACCAGATCGGTATGAGAAGAATGGTCTGAGACAGTTCTCGCCTCATACCGTGCAGAGGACACCAAGGGAAGCATCTCACCATTGCCCAGGCCAAGATCTAGAAAGGCTCCTATGTGAATCTGAATGGCAAGAATAACATTTCTCCTGTGGATGGCCAAGCCTCCAGAAATCCCTCAGCCCCAGATCCTGCAAAAGCTGAGCAAAGGGCGTCGGGCCCCCTCCCGGGTCAGCCGCCGATACCCCAGGAGAAAACTTGTCAAGATCCGCCCTCAAAAAATTATTAAAATCTCCTAGTACGAGGGCAGGAACCGCTGGGTGACGTGATAGAAAAGTCGCCAGAATCTTAAGGACTTCCACTGAAAAGGGGGCGGTATGTACACATTTGCCACTATGCATTGTAGACTATCCAGAGTACACAGCAAAAAAATAAACCTACCCCCAGGGTCAATGAGAGAAGAGGTGAGAACAAACGGGACATGCGTACCAATAAGTATGCTAACCCCTCTGGCGTAGGACGAGAAGGCAGAGTGAAACTGGGTGCCATACACCCTGGAAGAGAATGGAGATGCCTGACCAGGCAACATATGAGTCTCCTGCAGGCATACCATGGAGGAACCCAACTGCTTAAGCATGTGCCCCACCGTCAAACGTTTCACTCTGTCTCCCAGGCCCCTCACATTCCAACTAGTTACCACACACTGCGCAGCCATAATACATGAAAGTAAACATTTTGTTCAGACCCGCAGCACACAAATCCAAGTATAGAGAAGCAGGGGGACCAAAGCAGCCCCACATACCAGCATTGATTAAGGAAGCACAAAGCAAAAGAGGAAACCTTCTTAATGATCAAGTCCAGATAAAATGGGCACCACCTATAAAAGCAAAAGTTAGGCAGACTGTAGGCATACGGTCCAACTGGACCCTGTTCAAAACAACAAAACAAAAAGAAAAAAAAGAAGAAAATAAATAAAGAACCGCATTGTCCACGAGGGACTCTCCTCCAGGGGGCTAATTTCACTAGCCGAAAACGAGGTGCCAATAGGCAACAGGCCTGCACCAACAACCGTTTTCCCTTTCTCTATAGTCAAATTTGGCACATCCTGTGAAAGCAGTCTTCCGCCTTAAAAGGAGACTAAACCGTTTAGTCTCTTTTATCCCGCAAACAGGTAACATAGTCCAACGTGATAAACATGCTAGATAAGTCACTCCTTCCTCCGCCTTCTTTCCAACTCTTCACGCAAAGAGGGCTCCTCTCTATCTAGCCACTGCATGGCCTGGGCAGGCTTGTCAAAAAATGAACTTCATCTCTGGCCACTACACGTAATCGGGCAGGGTATAGCATAACATACTGCAACTCCAGGGATCACAGCCATTTCTTGACATCATTAAATTGAGCGCGTTGTTTTTGCACCTCCGCCGAAAAATCCGGAAATAAGGAAATTTTAGAGTTATCCATCACCAAAGATTCCCCCAAAGTTCGCGCCTTAGAAAAAATAACATCTCTGTCCTTGTGTTGTGGATATGCTAAAAATGGCCAAAGGAAGATGGTGAAATGCTTATTTTAATGCGCAAACACATGCTCCACATGCTCTATATCTCATATATATCCTATATACTCTATATGTTATTGATTGCTATCATACATAGTCATAATTTGTAATGATCTTATACAACCCTTGCAATCCTTGCTCATATGATGCTGCTATCAGATATGTGTTACAAGATCTGACGAAAAAGGGGAACTCTGTCTGCAAAACAAGTCGAAAATAGATCGGCGAAAGAAAGCCCCGGATATCGAACCACAGAAAATCAGACATCAGACATCAGACAAACCAAATATATATATATAGCATTGTTGCTTCATGCTTCGCACCATCCTAACACAAAATAGTTAATAGCTCACAAAATCAGAACGTCACAAGACTAATATTACGTATTAATGAGCAGGTTGGATATTCAAGAATATGCGCGTCATTAACCATATATTAATCCGAGACCAAAATAAAAAAGAGGAAGTATTTCAAACTGCAGCTTTGTCAGTGTGAAATTATTCTATGCATGCATGCAATTATTCACTTCTTATCAGATTTGGCCAGGAAGCAGGTACCAAAGAAACTGACAGTTTTGTCTGTCCAAATCAATTTGGCGCCCAACGTGGGGCCATCAGACTTCCTGATTCGAAGGACCAAGCCAATCGAAAAAAAACTGGAACAAACCAACACGGACGACAGGACACGGAGAATTGATCACTCTCTAATGACTGAACGGTAAAACTTTTAATATTGTCTACTGTTTATATCCTGTCCCGTAATTTTGGTTGATTCTTGTTCCCGTGTCGGCTTACCTCGATCAAAAAAAGCAAGTAATATATAGCTTATAGCTTGCCCGAAAATCATTTATAAGAACCTGCATAACTGGTATCTGCTGCCTATATATTTATTTCCTGTTCTGTTCTATCAAACTTATAAAAGCTATTAAAAATAAAGAAATTAATTATATATTCACGAATAAAAATTGACATAATCAAACTCCTCCTAAAGAATAAATAATTGTGCTGTGAAGCACAAATAACCAAAAGAGAACGTCAAGAAAACGCATAATAATTGCGTAAAAATCCCGTAAAGACCTAATAATCCTATATTTCACTGCGGTTGTCACATATCCTGTTGATTTATTGTTACATGTTCTAACTTCTGGTAAATTAATAAAACAGGCAGAACGAAATAGGATCACAAATACAATAACTGACTGTGAAACATGATCAAACTTCTCTCAAAATTGATGCAAAATATGCCAGAAAAAAAACACATAGCCAGAATATCAAGTATTAAATAAGAGGTACATGTAGAAAAATGTACATAATAATTCTATAACAGTTGTTCTGGGATCTCATCTTTCCATCACATAAACCAGGAATGTCATGTCATGAATATATCTATGAACTACTGTTGAAAATTCATTTAGAAGGCTGAAGACTAATAAAAATGATAACCCCAAGGTACAAGAAAGAAATTCTTAGCCTAAAACCTTTATTAATAGATGTTCCAGACCTGTTAATATTCAGATTAAATATACATTACCCTATTAAAATTGTAGTCAGTGCATCATTGCCAGCAATAAAAGGTGAAACTAGAGAAAGGGGATACTTACCTATAAGGTGTCCACTCCAGCCAGAACAGCCAGAAAAATATAAAAACACGTAAATAATATTTGAAAGAACGCACTGAATTTAATTATTGCTTGGTTAAACAAGCTTTATTTGTCTACAGCAGCCTAAAGACACTTTCGTTTTCAAAAAAAAAAAAAAAAAAAGAGAAAGTGTACTTTTAAAAAGAGGAAATAGCAGCGCTGCTGGTCTGAGGAAAAGATTTCAAGATTACACGCAGCCAAAACTCAAATATTTTTGTCCTTATATAATGGAATAAAAAAAAAATGGAACAAAAATTACAAAAGCCAGTGGAAAAGAATTTAGTGTGCAGCTTAGTTGCAGAGAGGGAAAGAAGAGGAGCAGTTAAGAAAATGAACAAACTTACAAAAATATGTGACATCAACATGCATATAGGTGGAAAATTGCAACCAGAAAAATGGCGGATATTGTTAAAACGAAAAAAGGATTTATTGTCTGATCATGGCTTATTGACTACAGCTAAAGCCTGGTACAGAATATTAAAAACCATTCAAAAGGAGGGATTTATAGAGCGAAAAACAAATCAACATTGATATATTGTATATGTGTATCATAAACCAGAAAGTACACTAGTCGGAAAGCCACCACCCTATAATGGAATCCGAACACAAGACAGGAAACCCTGCCCCTCAGAAACCACCCCCTCGCTTGACCCTCCCATCAGGCTCCGCCCCAATGTACCACCTCCCTTACCACCCACGGCACCTCCCCGGAATGGTGGCCATCTGCTACACCCAACAGTGGTGTCACACCCTCTCAGCACACAGGAAAACTCCCTATGACTACTTCCTGTGACGGCCATATTGGTACACCCATCCCTATATGCCCAGTGTTAGACCAGACCGGAGCATATTACAGGGAAGATGCTAACCACGTTAACCCATTAATAATGTTAGAAGATAATGAGGACGGGGCAGAGGCAAGCAGTGGCAGTCACTGCCACTCACCTAAACTCCAAGAAATAGTAGTGACCAAGGGGGACATCAATCCAACTGCAACCACCCCTAGTTCAGCCAGTCATGGGAACCATGGCCCAACTCAAATTATAGTGTCCGGAGGCCTGTCGAATGTAGACACCAGGGCCATGAACCAGTACACTCCCCCTACCAGCCACCTCAAAAAGCACTGCAAGAAATCTCTATGGAATCTGACCAAGTGACATCCTCACATCCCCATCCCACATCCACAGCAGCACGGCCTACATCCGCAGGCCCTTTGGGAACAGTGCAGAAAGCCAAAGTGGATGCTAGGTACTCACTCCCACTGTATTCCCCTCCTCTTTCACAACCCTTCTCCGAGGACATGGCAAATGTCTCAGGAAAACCCACAGGTGATTCGCATGACACCATACAGTATGGTCCCCCCCCACCGAATAGGGGACTACCTCTTCAACTGCCACAACAGGGGAATGACTGGAGACTTCCACCCCATGGATTGCAGCCTCACATACCTCACATACCAAAAGAGGAAATGCCGCCTGCACCATTAGACACACCCATGATGTATGTGACCTTTAACCCACAACAAGCATCATCCCTTATAACCAGTCTACCAGACCCTGAGAAACAGCCCATGCCATTTTACAGAAGAATTGCCCAGATCCAGAAGGCATACTCCTGTGCCTGGCGGAACCTGGTAAGCCTGTGTAAAATCAAAGCAGGAAATGCTTACTGGCCAGTAATGAAAAGGTGTTTTAGGGTGGACAGTGACGTCCCTGACAATACATATGGTTCAGGATGTGAGTTTGTAACACAATTACAACGATGAACACGTGACCGCCTGGCAGACCAAGCAACAAGCATACAAAACATTACACAAGACAAGGCTGAATCAGTTGAGAAATTCCATACTAGGATGTTACAGGTGTTCACTGATTTGGGATTCAGCACACAGAACAAGGCACATACACAGATGCTATCCTCTGCATTTGTAGCAGGCCTCAGGGAAGCAATCCGAAAAGGCCTGCTACTATCTCGACCAGAATACAAAGTGTTACCTCTTGACACTCTACTACTGGTAGCAAAGGGTATAGAGTCCTTACAGGGTAATAGGAAGGCAGTCCCTCTCATGTTGGCTTCTGACACACCATATCCGCCACCACAAGCACGAAACTCGCGAGTCTGCTGTTACAACTGTGGAAAGCCCGGACACTTTCGGAGACAATGCCGAAGCCCGTGGAGACCCGATCGAAGACAGCCCGATCATGGAGACGGCCCAAGAAGGGGAGATGCTCAACATCACCAAGGACAAAATGTCCAGGGGAATTCCAGCTCAGCACCTAATGATTGGCCTCCTCCTCCTCCTCCTCTTTTTGGCCATATAAACCCATAGGAATTCAGCAAGCCTGTGTCATACACAACCATGATCGCAGCATACAAAGATTCAGGAAAACCGCCAGTCAAGATGATGCTGCAGCCCATTCTGAAGACCTTCTCTGTTACCTGGCCGAACAAGGTTGTAAAGCGTCAAAGCAGAAGATTCAGTGGTGCAAGCAAACAGTGGTCTTTCTTGGACACTGTATCTCACAAGGTGTAAGACATCTTACTCAAGAGCGAATAGCTGTGATCAAGGCAATTCCGGTGCCAGTTGGCCACAAATCTCTCCATGCATTTTTGAACCTAGTATCTTATTGTCGTTCTTGGATTCCAGAAGCATCTCTACTAATGCAACCACTCTATAATGCTCTGAAGACTGATCCTTTCACACTGCCACCAAAGGCCCTTACGAACTTTGAAATTCTGAAACAGATCCTGTCTGTGGCCCCTGCGCTTGGCCTTCCAGACTATGAGAAAAGCTTCAAGCTATTCGTCTCAGAGAGAGAAGGACACGCCACCGGAGTACTGGCCCAATCTTATGATAACAGACTCAGACCTATCGGATACTATTCCTGTCGATTGGATCCAGTAGCTAGGAAGGCACCCTTCTGCCTCAGAGCCGTTTTTGCAGCCCAGGCCCTTCTGGACAAAACTGCAGATCTCGTGCTGGGCCACCTTCTCATCCTACTAGCCCCTCATGACATATCAGCTGTGCTGAACCAAGTACAACCAAAACATATGTCAGCAGCAAGACATCTCAGACTACAATATACTTTGCTCCTCCCTGATAACATCTCCCTCCTCAGGTGTAACACCCTCAACCCGTCCACTTTGCTCCCACTTCTCGAGGGGGGAAACGACCCATACGATACCCCTCACGACTGTCTCGAAATGATGAAGATGGAAACTACACACCTGCCAACAGTTAGCAGAGTGCCGCTGGATGACCCTGACCTGACTATCTATGTTGATGGATCAAGATATGCAGATCATGAAGGGAGGTACCATACCGGATATGCTGTCACTACCAAAGACACAATCCTCCATGCCTCTACATTGCACCCCTCTAAGTCCGCACAAGAAGCAGAACTTCAGGCCCTAATCATGGCATGCAAGCTGGCGGAGCAGTCAGGGACCTGATTGGCGCTCTGCTTCTTCCTACCCAAGTGGCGGTTCTCAAGGTAAAGGCACATGGCAGACTGAATACTCAAGAAGCACGAGGTAATCACTTGGCAGACACTGCAGCAAAATATGCCGCGAAAGGTGTGCGAGAAGTCGTATGCAGAGTGGACGTCCAAGGCACTCCGATACAAAATATTTTGACACAAGAAACTTGGCCACAAGACGCGGTACAGGCCACCATGATCTTGCAGAACCCTTCTGTGGATTGGGCACGCTTGAAGGAAATGCAAGAGGCAGCAAGTGAGGAGGAAAAAGGAACATGGACAAAGAAGGGAGCCATATTGAAGGATGGACTCATGGAAGTGAATAAGAGACCATGTTTACCACGGTCCATGTTCCCAGCTGTGGTGCAGTGGGCTCATGGTGCTTCTCACCTGTCGAAGACCTTGATGAATTCTTTGATCAATAAATACTACCTGGCCCCGGGAATTACCCCGCTTACCAACAACTTCTGCAAGTCATGCGTCATTTGTGCTACGTGCAACCCAGGAAGAACGGAAAAGACACCCGTGAAACATCTAGCTAAAGCTCAATATCCCTTTCAACGAATACAGATCGATCACATTCAGATGCCAAAGAGTGGCCGGTATGAATACGCTCTAGTAATCGTCGATATGTTCAGTTCCTGGCCTGAAGCATTCCCTGTGACCAACATGACAGCAAAGACCACAGCCAAGAAGCTTCTGACGGAAATAGTGTGCAGATATGGTGTCCCAGAGGTCATAGAGAGTGATCAGGGGCCGGCTTTCACGGCCTCATTAACCAAAGAAATATGGACAGCCCTAGGGGTCATACTGGCTTTCCACACCCCATATCACCCTCAGAGCAGTGGGAAGGTAGAGAGATTGAATGGCACAATAAAATCCTGAATGTTGAAAATGTCTCAGGAGACTGGGATGAGCTGGCCAGACAGTCTACCCATTGCCCTGTTCAGTGTAAAATACACTCCTAAAGAGAGCCATGATTTATCTCCTTATAAAATACTGTTTGGTTCAGCACCGAGATTAGGGTGTTATTATCCACAGCAATTACAGTTACAATCCGATATATTAACTGATTATGTGACTGCTTTGTCTCGCGAATTAACCCGTATCCATACAAAAGTTTTCTCTTCCATTCCAGATCCTGAATTAGATACAGGAACACACAAGCTGGTCCCCGGTGATTGGATTATGATAAAGAAATTTGTGAGAAAACACCCTCTTAAACCAAAATATAATAGTCCCTTCCAGGTCCTCCTAATAACAGCTACATCAATAAAAGTTGCAGAGAAGAACACCTGAATACACACCTCCCATTATAAAAAGGCTTCCATACCCGAGGAAGCAGGAAAAAGATAAAAATTAAAAGAATCTGTCAGTTGAATTAAAGAAAAATTCAGGCATCACAGACCCATGGGACCAATACTTCAGTTGGATGAACGGGTAGCAGAGAATTTTAACCCAAATAGGAGTAACTATATTAATCGTCCTATTCCTCCTTGCTCTGGTAATTTGTTGCATACTCCCTTATCTGAAATTATTCTATGCATGCATGCAATTATTCACTTCTTATCAGATTTGGCCAGGAAGCAGGTACCAAAGAAACTGACAGTTTTGTCTGTCCAAATCACTTGTAATTGAGCAATTTGAACAGAAAAGCTCTGGGAGGGTTGCCCGGGGGCAAAGGTCTGAGGGGAACACAATGTGCACGCTCCACCGTAAACATAGTGGAGAAGGATTCTTTCCTGAACTTCTCTGTCAACCACTGCTCTATAAAAGCAACTGGGGTTTTCCTCTCCATCTTCTCTGGGATGCCTAAAGCTCTGACATTGTTCCTGCGCATTCTGTTTTCGAGTTCATCGAGCTTTGCGGCGTGTTTAGCCACCATCAACTGTTGGGCATGAGACTCTCGTTGCATAGGGTCCATATCATCTTCTAAAGTACTAACGTGCCCTTCAACATCAGAAGTGCGGTCCCGCAGCTTCTGCATGTCCTGGCGCATAAAGGACATTTCCGCCTTCACCCCTTTAATATCAGACGCCAGGGCAGCGACAGATTCATTGCATTTAGTGATAGCAGCAAATATGTCCCTCAATGTAGGTTCAGGCCCATCCGAGCCCGAGGCCGCAACCACCCCAGCACATGGGACCCAGAGGCAGTACTCACAACATCCCAGGGTAGCACCGGCGCGGAGGGATCCTCCAGGGGCACGGTGTCATCAGCATCCGATTGCGATCCGCTGTGGTTCTCTCCACTATCCCCGGGAAGCTCCGGCAGGTCACAAGCACAGATCGGGGAGAACAGCTTCTGAGCTGCCGCCTTGTATTTCTCCTTTGCAGACAGAGAGGCGGCGCCGCCATCTTGGATCACATGGCCTGGAGCCGAGACATATTTTCCCGGCCCAAACAAGAGTAGCAGAGGGTGGATGAAGCAGCAGAGAGTGCCGAGAAACACTGCGGGACTGGAGACAAGCCAACAGGAGCCCGGGATCAGGATAACAGAACGGATAGTCGACGAAGCTCACAAGATGTGCGACCTTCTACATCTCCAGCCAAGCCATGCCCCCCAATGATTTGGTTTTAGCAGGGGTGCGAGGTCTGAAGTTATATTAAGGGTTCCTCTGGAGTAAAAGGATTGAGAAAGGCTGCGCTAGCTTATTTAACTTGTATTCTGATCTCACTCAAAGAGCACACACTGAATTTCCCCTCCCCTTACCACATCACATGCCCTGTATATTATATTCCTTGTGTATCATAGCAGCATACATTGGGTTTTGGCTCCAGCCCTCAACCTGAATGGGCTGGTTAACTATAAAATTGAGGGAGATACAGCTTGCAGCATTCTAATTTGTGTCCTTACTTGGTAGGACTGGACTGGTCATGGAACATCTCTTAATGCATACCCAGAATAGGGTTTGTTGAACCATTCAGGACTTTCAGGGTACCACTGAACTCACAAAACTAGGTACAATTTAAAAATCATGATATTTATTTAAAAAGTTTTATAAAAAAAATAATATCATCAGTACATACACTGATCAGCCATAACATTATGATCACTGACAGGTGAAGGGAATCTTTTGTTGCAATGGCATCTGAAAAATGGTGGAATATATTAGGCAGCAAGTGAACATATTTTCCATGAAGTTGTTGTGGTGAGAGCAGAAAAAACATTTGTTGTGTTTGGGTCTGTGAAGCCCATGGTGACCCATGTCCACAGCCAAAAGTTTCTACAATGGTCACATGAACATCAAAACTGGACTACAGTGCAATTAAAGAATGTGGCCTGATCTAAGGAATTACTTTTACGTCATGTGGCTGACCGGGTGCGTGTGCATCACTTACCTGGGGTAGAGATGGCACCAGGATGCGGTATAAGAAGGCAAGTTGGCAGAGGCAGTGTGATGCTTTGGACCATGTTCTGCTGGGAAACCTTTGGTCCTGCCATCCATGTGGATGTTACTTTGGTGTCCTTGCCTCAATGGGTCAGGGCTGTTTTAGCAAAAAAAAGGGTCATACTCAATATTAGGTGGGTGGTCAAAATGTTATGGCTGATCAGTGTATATCAAACATCAGGTCCAAAAAAATAAAGGAAAAGTCACACCTTCAAAGACTGGGCATCTTTAACAAAATACCCCACAAAAGTCTATGGTAGATAGCCAGCCTTACTCTCGACATGTTTCAGGGGGTAACAGATTTCTCAGGAGTTTTTAGTAGTACTAATTCAACAATTACCTCGATCCATCAGCAAGATAATGGTGCCAAAATGGCAGCCTCCCCGGCAAGTGTGGGAGCCAGGTATCACTTGGGCTGATAAATACAGTGAGTAATAATAGATCCTAGGATGTTGTACACTGGTGGTGGTGGAAGGTAGTATAATAATGATTAACTAAGCAAAAGGTTCCCCAAAAAGTAACTGGTCAGGATCATTCGTCTGCAAAGTTAGCCCAGAAAGGTGTATTCACAGCAGCAGCCCCGATTGCTCACCACAATCATCCTAAGGCCATAACCCAAAATATAGTGTGTTCTAACAATCAAACAAGTACAAATGTGATTTGCAAGCTGTAGATTTTACCAGCTGAGAAGCAATGCCAAATTTGGGGAAACCAATAGATCCACGTGGTAATGCATCACCACCAGGAAATCTGCATTCGATTTTGAAGATACTTAAGCGGAATCCTCATCTATTTGTATAAACTCTAAAAACTATGGCATGATTCTGCAGACTGTACAACTGAACATGGTAAACCTAAACACAGACTTCTGAGATTTGACCAACAGTTAAGAGGGGGACCCAAAAATTGGTTTTGAACAGGGGCCCCTAGGTAACCCTGTCTGTTACTCCTATTATTGCAGAACTATCCCCATTACTGTAACTGCTTCCCAAAATAGGTACTTTTAAGGTATGTTTTGAATGATAACTTTGACAGTTGTTTGTGTGCTCAACTGAACTGTCAAGACATCAAATGGCTGGTGTCTTAACTAGTCACTGCGAACCTATATATGTGTATGAGCTGCTCAGGCTGTATGGACTGAAGTCCTGTGCCAACCACTGTAAATGCTGGCCCGGGAAGGGAGCTTGTCTATGCTCCAGGCAATGTTAGAGAGTGGTTAGGTGTCTCAGGAGCTGCACATCCATGATCCATTTGCAAGCTCCACTGGGTGGAGTGAAACCTTGTTGGGAGCGTGGCCTGGTGGGGGTCCAGGTTGAAATTGACATTCATCATACCATTATACATCAGGCCTTGAGAGAAAAAAACAAGAGGGCTTGGGACTTTAAATAATGCATGCAAAAAAGAGGCAAACATGCGCTGTGTCTGTATTTATTTAAGGGCTTGAGACTTTAAAAGAAGCATGCAAAATGGAGGCAAAGATGCACTGTGTATCTGTATTTATTTAGGGATTTATTTCATATAACAATACAGATAAATACATACACAAGGCAAGCATAAAATATACATATGTACCTATGGAAAATTCATATATATACACATGGTATTGTGGCATGGAGTTATGGAAGGTAAATATACTACACAATACTGACATCAGAGTTTACATAGAAAATCAAAATGGTTGAAAATGATTGAAAAAGTTTACAACAGCATCAGACATGATTAATGGCTAGGAAAATAAAGTTTTAAGGTAGGGTAATGCTGTGGCATTAATGAGATTCAACGCAACAGAAGTATATAAATATAAATATATGTACAGTATAATAAGCCTCAGTCTGACTGGAAAAAGTATAAGTGAAGGAGGACAAAAATATGAATAAATGTCCACCCAATACTTACTAGGATAACGGGTGTAGTATGTAGTGGTAGCTACAGGGTGAGCTAAGAACATCATCTGCCATGGAAGCTGAGGCAACAATATACATATGACACAACATCGAACAGTGTGGAAGGGATGGTGACACTGAGGGTTTGGTCCCCATATAGCCATAAGTGATGTTGTGTTATTTGCCAACAGGAACATCTAAAAATCAATAGATTGATGTGTCTATAAATATTAGCACAATGGTAATTGGAGTGTATGTATATGTATTAATAGACCAGCTGGGACTCCTGAAAAGGGGTGAGAAAGGTGAAGGATGAAGAGCTTTTCCTTTTACAGCAGGCCTGCCCCTGACTTGATGTGTGTCCCCGGGTATACCTAACCACTCTCTGTCATAACTAGTCACATGTTCAACACTATGGCAACAACTGCAGATCAAACAGAAGCATGGATGGCAGCTTCCTTAAAATGGATGTAAACCCGAAATATTTTTTTTTTTTATGTCACAATGTAGAGTATAAGATTTCCTATCATCTGTGCCCAGTCTTGCCACACAGAGTTAATCCAGCTCTGAGCAATCCTCTTTTATTGTTCAGTGAAATATTACGGACTTACAGAGAAAAACCTTAGTCCGCCACCTTGCTGTGAGTGGTTATTTACATATCTCATGCACTAGCCTGGAGACAGGCATGATTTTTTAATTCCCACCCCCACTCTTTTTCTGAAGTCATGTGGTTACTTTTCTGGATTTTGACTGGATGTTAGTTATCATAGCAGAATTTAGTGTAAGGAATACACAAGAGAAAATGCATGTTGACAAGGGGAGTGTAGAGGAGGGCAGGGAGTCTACTGACATCACGACTCCACTCACTGAGTTCCAGACAACAGATCCACCCACAGAATCTGCAGTTTTTCAGTTCTTACAACAGACAGGGGGAGACATTTGACAGGTAAGGATACATGCAGGAGGCAAGTATATCCTTATAGATCAGCACTATGGCAGTAGTTTAGTTCTGCTTAAACTGTAAATGTTGGGGGGGGGGGGGGGGTCACAGCACTTCAGGTCGTTACAGTGAGCCTGCTAAAGCACACATGATGAGAATATTGGGAATGATCAGGCATTTTTTAATTTTTTTTGCTAGTCTCATATTGAAAATAAAGAGGTTAACAAACAGTCTGGTACAACAGAATACAACTTCGGAAGTGATGTAATGTGTTTTATTGTATTGAAATGTATTCTTTCATTTCTGAGCATTTGTGGTCTTGATCTTCCAAAATGTTCCCTTCGGATAATTTTGGATCCTCTCTCAAAAGCTGTGCACTAACCAATCAGATTATCGTACGATCGATTTGAAAGCGATATTTTTCCAATTTTCTGATCGTGTGTACTAGGCTTAAGAATCATCTTCTCTGATGACATCACAACTCCACCCACCAAGCTCCAGACAACAGATCCATCCACAGAATCTGCAGTTTTTCAGTTCTTAGGCCTCGTACACACAATCGGACATATCCGATGAAAACGGTCCGCGGACCATTTCCATCGGATATGTCCGATCGGGAGTTTGATCCGATGGCGTGTACACACCATCGGATCAAATTGTGACGTGGCGGTGACGCGGCGGTGACGTTGACGCCGCCACGTCACCGCCACGTCACCGCACCAGGAAGTTAAACACTTCCGCACATGCGCCGAATCCATTCGGCGGCGGCGCGGCGGTGGTGGGGGACGACATGTCTGCTGGTAAGTGTACTAACCAGCAGACATGTCGGGCGGACAGATTCCCACCGGATAGATTTCAAAGCATGCTTTGAAATCTGTCGGGTGGAGAAATCTGTCCGCTAGCCCATACACACGAGCGGAGATGTCTGCTGAAACGGTCCATCGGACCGTTTTCAGCGGACATATCCCCTCGTGTGTACGAGGCCTTATAACAGACAGAGGGGAGACATTTGACAGGTAAGGATACATGCAGGAGGCATCTATATCCTTATAGATCAGCAATATGGCAGTGGTTTAGAAAGGATGAGAGTGGGTTTACATCCACTATAAGAAGGTATTTTGTGTATTCAGCATAGCTATAGTATCCCTTTCACACTGAAGGGGTTTTTCAGGTGCTTTGGCCTGTAAATAGTACTTTCATACTTTCATACTGGGGCGTCCGCTGCCGACTTTGCAGGTACTTTTAACCTTTTTTCGGCCGCTAGCAGGGGTTAAAAGTGCCCCGCTAGTGGCCGAAAAGCACCACAAAAAATTGCAGCACTTTACCATCAACGCCCGAGCGCTTTTAGTGTGAAAGCACTATTTGTGGCAGGCGCTGTGGCATTGGAAGAATTGTGATATCTCTGACTTTTTAGTCCAACAAGACTGTCTATTCCTCTAGCGCCGTTCTATCGAAGCAGTAGGTTTAAAGAGCACACCAAATGCCTAAAATAACTTCTTAAACCATTTAAAGACCTTAGGTGTTTTTCAGTTTTGGTGTTTGCAAGACTAAAACAGTTTTACTTAAAACCCCCAAACATTATATATATTTTTTTCTAACACCCTAGAGAATAAAATAGTGGTCATTGCAATACTTTTTGTCACACCGTATTTGCGCAGCGGTCTTACAAGCGCACTTTTTTTGGAAAAAATACACTTTTTTGAATTAAAAAATAAGACAACAATAAATTTGGTCCAATTTCTTTATATATTGTGAAAGATAATGTTACGCCAAGTAAAATGACACCCAACATGTCACGCTTAGAAATTGCGCCCGCTCGTAGCATGGCGTCAAACTTTTACCCTTAAAAATCTCGATAGGCGACGTTTAAAAAATTGTATAGGTTGCATTTTTTGAGATACAGAGGAGGTCTAGGGCAAGAATTATTGCTCTCGCTCTAACGATCGCGGCGATACCTCACTTGTGTGGTTTTACACAGTTTTCATATGCGGGCGCTACTCGGGTATGCGTTCGCTTCTGCGCGCGAGCTCGTCGGGACGGGGTGCTTTAAACATTTTTTTTTTTGTTTTCCTATTTATTTGTATTTATTTTAACATTTTTTACACTGAAAAAAAAATATATAATAATTGATCATTTTTATTCCTATTACAAGAAATGTAAACATCCCTTGTAATAGAAAAAAGCATGACAGGTCCTCTTAAATATGAGATCTGGGGTCAAAAAGACCCCAGATCTCATATTTAGGCTTAAAAAGAAAAAAAAAAAAAAAGGAAAATGTCATTTTTTAAATAGCCTGAAAAAGAAAATGTCTCTTTAAGACGCTGGGCGGAAATTACGTTTTGACGTCACTTCCGCCCATCGCTGCTATGGGGGACTGGTGGGGGCGATTTTTCCCTCACTCGTATCCCAGCAGAGGAGCCGCACAGACCCGATCGCCTCAGGGGGGGGCACCTCTCCGGTCACCGATAACGGCGATCTCGCGGCGAATCCGCCGCGGAGACCGCCGTTATTGTACACAGGACCCTGCACTGAAGAGATGGATATCTCGGTTGTGGCAGCAGCTGCTGCCGTTACCGAGATATCCATCTTTAAAAATAGGACGTATATATACAGTGCAGGGTCCTTAAGTGGTTAATAACTTCACTTCTCTTCATATATAATGCTGCTGCAGCAGACAGTCCATGTACGAAAACACGTGATGACTAAGTATAACAGAAAATGGTGGTTCAAATATTCAATCTTGTCATTTAACATAAGATGGTGGATATATTTCTTTCTTCAGTATTTACTCTGTCACTCTCTCTCTCTCTCTCTCTCTCTCTAGCAACACTTGGAGTATTAGGAACCTCCCAAACAGAAATGGATGCAAAGGAGGCTGTGATAGGTCAAGACTCTGCTCAATGTGAGATTAGCTGTGATTGGGCCAAGGCTTCTGATGAGTCACAAAAGCTTAACTCTATGCTTGCTGGCATGAATTCAACTGTGTTATTTCTTACCTCCTGCTGCCATACAAACAAATGACCGTCCCAGCAGACAGATTCAATCGTGTGTACTGGCGAGCCGACGGATTTGGCCAGCCGACAGATTTGAAAGCATGCTTTCAAATCTGTCAGCTGGGAACCCGTCCGCCCGACATGTCTGCTGGTTAGTACGCTAACCAGCAGACATGTCTTCTCGCACACGCGTCGAATGGTTTCGACGCATACGTGGAAGTGTTTTATTTCCTGGTGCGGTGACGTGGCGGCGTCAACGTCACCGTCATGTCAGCGCGCCGTCTGCCGGCGGGGATTTTGGTTTGAACGTGTGTACACGATCAAACCAATACGTCCCCAGCAGACAGATTTGTTCAAATCGGTCTGTCCGACCGATTTGAACAAATCTGTCTGCTCGTGTGTATGGGGCCTTATGCCGCGTACACACGATCACTTTATGTGATGAAAAAAATGACGTTTTTAAAAACGTCAATTTCATTGACCGTGTGTAGGGGAAAATGTCGTTTTATGTCTTGTAAAAAAGGACAAAAAAAAATTGAAGCATGCTTCAATTTTATGTGTCGTTTTTCAAAACGTCGTTTTTTGTTTCACAAAAAGTCACTGTGTGTTTTCAACCCGCGCATGCCCAGAAGCTAGTTATGAAGCGAGCTTCAATGGAAAAGAGTGGTGAACGTAACCTCGCTTTTTGTGAAAAAACGATGGTGTGTAGGCCACATCGACTTTGAAAATTGAAGTTTCAAAAACGTTGTTTTTTACTTCACAGAAAACGTCGTTTTTTTTCATCACATAAAGTGATCGTGTGTACGCGGCATTAAAGGCATATTTTTTCTTTTCCTTCTGTGAACACAACATACAACTGTTATATGACATGCAAGCACAAAATCACAGTGAATAACTCTGCTTTTGTCTCTCACATATAAACATGTGCACTACATTAGGTTCTTAGCAGGCTTAGCTGTATATACATGTAGGTTATATTAGCTACCTAGGACAGGTTCTAGCTGGCCAACTACACTCCCATCAAAATTACCTATAATTCTTGTTCCCTATAGTAGGATGTGAACATGAATTTGCGGAATTTTCTATCAGGTTCTCAACTTCCAAGTGTCTTTTATTACTGTCAAGTAGAACAACTAACTTCTGTATAGGACGTTCCAACTTAAGTGGAGTAGTGAGACATTTTTCTCTTTTGAACATCTGGCTAGTCTTTCAAGTATGTCATCTTGACATTTGGCAGCAGTGTTCAATGTTTGTACAACCTTTACTTCTGGATCACCTATAGACAATTCTGTATAACCTTCACTGGGTATGATCCTTTTCCCAAAGGAACTCTGGACCGGTGAACCAATTAGAATTTTTCAATTCTGTTACATTCAGACCTCTTGAAGCATGATCTGCCGGGTTATGCTTTGTATCAATGTGATGCCAATGTTCCGGATTTGTCATTTGCCGAATTTTCTGAACTCTGTTGGCGACAAAGACATGGAATCTTCGAGCTTCGTTGTTTATGTATCGTAGGACAACTTGTGAGTCTGTCCAAAAATATTCTTCATCTATTTTTAACTCTAATGCCGCGTACACGCGATCACTTTTTGTGATGAAAAAAACGACATTTTCAAAAACGTAATTTAAAATGACCGTGTGTGGACAAAACGTTGTTTTATGTCTTCAAAAAAACGACCAAAAAAAAATTCGAACATGCTTGAATTTTTTGTGTCATTTTTTCAAAACGTGTTTTTTTGTGTCATAAAAAGTGATGGTGTGTGGGCAAAACGATGTTGAAAACAACGTTTTTAAACCCGCGCATGCTCAGAAGCAAGTTATGAGATGGAGCTTCAATGGAACAGAGTGCCGTCGAACGTGGTGTACGTCACCACGCTTTGCTAGAGCATTTTGGAAAAACGATGGTGTGTATGCAAAGTCGTTTTGGAAAATGAAGTTTGAAAAACGTTGTTTTGTTTCATCACATAAAACGTTGTTTTTTTTTTTCATCACAAAAAGTGATCGTGTGTACGCGGCATCATTCTTCTCTTAGAAACTTGCTTACTGATGCTGAAACAACAGCTGCTGTCAGTTCAAGTCTTGGTATTGTCTGAATACTGGTAGGTGCAACTCTGGTCTTTCCCATAACCAGGGCACAATGTATTTTTCCTTCTCCTATCACTCTGATGTAGGAGCACTCACCATAGCCATAACTACTGGCGTCTGAAAAGTGATGAAGTTCTATTTTCTTGTACTCTCCGAAATCATGAGGTACAAAACATCTGGGTATCCGAACTTCTTTCAAATTTTGCAAGTCTCTTATCCAAGTCTCCCACCTTGGCCTCAAATCTTTAGGTATGGGTTCATCCCATCCCAACTTCCGTCTGCATAATTCTTGTAGTAGTTCTTTTGCTTTGAGAATTACTGGGGCCAAGAATCCCAGTGGATCATATATAGAAGCCACTGCAGAGAGAATGGTACGTCTGGTTGCAACTTTCTCTTCAAAGGATACTTCAAAGAAGAACTCGTCGTTCTCTACATTCCATCCCAAGCCAAGTACATTCTGAACTGGAAGATGATCATAATTGAGATCTACATTCTTCATTGTTGATGCACGTTCAGAGTCACTGATGGATTCCAGTACCTCTCTGTTGTTTGAGATGAAATTGTGAAGGCGCAGGTTTCCTTTTGCGCATAATTCTTGACTTTCCTTTACTAATTTGATTGCAGATTCTGTGAACTCTAGACTTATAAGACCATCATCTACATAGAAGTTTTTCTTAAGAAAATTTGCTGCTGATGGACAATCATTTTCATTCTGTATTCTGCTGGCTATGTATCTGTATCTCCGTCCTCCCACCATAGGAACCTCAGGAAGTCTCTATCTTCATTCTTCACATGGAACTGGTGGAACATTTTTTCAACGTCACACATGACCATTATGGGATACTTTCTGAATCTACAGAGTACTCCAGGCAGAGTGTTTGTAAGATCTGGTCCTTTTAGTAGATGATCGTTCAATGCAACACCATCATACTTTGCTGAGCAATCAAATACTACTCTAATTTTATCTGGTTTCTTTGGGTGGTAAACACCTTGATGTGGGATGTACCACACTTCTTCTTTAGGTTGGTTATTCACCTTCTCTGCATGTCCTTCTTCAAGGATGCCTTCCATGAATTTTGTTGATTCTGCTGAATACTTTCTTCTAGAGTGTGTACAAACATTGGCCCAGATTCATAAAGCAATTACGCCTGTCTAACTGGTGTTAGACAGGAGTAATTTCAAATTTTGCGCGCCGTATCACTAGTTTGAATCCTCAAACCATGATACGGCGGCTTTGGGCTTCGATCCGAGAGGCTTACGTCTTCGTAAGCCTTCGGATCTACGCTGCGATATTTTTGCGGCCGCTGGGAGGAGTTCGCGTCGTTTTCATGCGTCGGGATATGCAAATGTGTTTTTACGGCGATCCACGAAGATACGAGCGGTCTTTGCAATCGCTTACGTCTGTTTTTTTTTACGTACTGTTAGACCAGCTTTTTGCTGGTCTAACGGTGCGTAGCCCATGTTAAGCATGGCCGTCGTTCCCGCGTCGAATTTAAATTATTATTATTTTTTTTTGCGTAACTCGTTCGGGAATAGAAATGTCCGTAAACTACGCTACTCAAACAACGAATGACGTAACGACGTGATTTCGCGCAATGCACGGCGGGAAATTTGCGAACGGAGCATGCGCAGTTCAATCGCCGCGGGAACGCGCCTATTTTAAATCCTTCACGCCCCCTACTCGTCTAGATGGATTGCGACGGGAGAAATACACTACGCCGCCGTCGTTTACTGGACAAAATCTACCTGGATTCCACGTAGAGCCAGGTAAAAAACGGCGGCGTAGTGTATTTCTGATACGCTACGAGAATCCAATTCTCTCTGAATCTGGGCCTTTATGTCTTCTTGGGATACACTCTTCTCTTCAGAACTTATGTCTGCAAAGTCAGATTCAAGGATCTTGATTACCTTTGCTGAACTTACAGTTGGTAGCTCTTGGACCGATATTCCATGACACAATCCTGTCACCTGTTTTGAGTTTGCAATCTGCTGTTTTCCTCCAACACCCCATCCTAGATCAGTTCGAACAGCGTAGGGTTCACCCTTCCCTCCTGTGATTACCTCTCGTGGTACCAAAGCTTCGGGACAATCGTAGCCTATCAACAGTCCGACACCAAATTCCTTCAGCGGGGACATCTCATGAGATATGATAGATATGTGCTCCCATTTATTGGCTGTTTCACAGGTAGGTATACGATCTCGATCTAGAGGTATGTCGTCTTTCGTATAAGATGGAGGTAGATTTAATGTGAGGTTTGAATGAAGTCCTCTAACTCTCAGTCCTTTAACCTTTTGACTGTTCACTAATGTGTCTCTCCCCATCATTGTGGTGAGCTTGAGCTTCACTGGTTCTGTAGCCACTTGTAACATGGCCTTTTCTTAAGCATCCAAAACACAGTTGGTTATCAAGTACAATTTTTTTCTTTTCATTTGAGGACTTCTCTTTCGATTGTTGGCACTTGTGTTGTATGGAGTGGTTCTCTCCACAGAACATACACTTAAAGGTAGTCTGAGGATTTGTCGGTTCTGTCTCTTTACTAAACCCAGTAGTGACTTTAAACTTGCTTTCGCAGGTATCTAGACCTTTAGCTGCTGAGTTGATTGCAAAGCTAGTTTCTCTTGCACGGTTTGTATCTCTTGCAGGTCTTTCTTCTAAGGATTTTAAGGCGTAAGATGCTGTTACTGGATTACATGCTATTCGTACTTCCCTATTAACAAAATCAGAGAACTTTTCAAAACATGGGAAGTCCTTATTTAGATCTAACTGTTCAGTCACATAGCGATTCCATCTAGAAGCCACTTCTTCAGGTAGCTTGGCTAGCATCCTGTGATTTTCTAGATAGTCGTTCAGTACTTCTAGTCCTCGTACATGTGGGATGGCATTGCTGCATGATTGCAGGAAATCACCATACTCTTGGAGTTTGAAGTGTTCCTTGGGACCTATTTTAGGGCAGTTATTCAATTTCTCCCTAAAAGCTCTTTGTACTAAGAAAGGATGACCATATCTTGCAATTAACTTTTCTCAGGCTTGCTTATAGGCTTCTTCATCTGTTTTCTTTGCTTTCTTTGCTTCTCCACCAACATATCTCTGAAGGTAGAATAACTTGTCAACTGGTCTGGAACAATGATGTTTAATGATCATTTCAAAACTTGCCTTCCACTCTATGAACTTCAGTATGTCCCCTAAAAATACAGTAGGTTCTGGAATGGGAAGTCTTGCTGGGACTGTACTATGCCGTCTTGCTGGGACAATAGTCGCAACATTCTCCTGATCATTGCAGTGACATTTAGGAGTAGAATTATCCTGTTTTATTTTATTACTTAGTTCTAAATTAAGTTAGTTTCTTTTTTCGTTCTCTGGGCAGGAATGGAAGGGCAATTACTTTTTTCTTCACTACATACTGAAGGTTTCCTTTCATTCTCCTGGATGTATGGAGGTGAGTAGTAGTCTGTTTCATCACTTAGTACAGATTTGGACCTATGACTACCATTCATGTCCTCGTTGTGTACTTAGTCTGGCTTCTATAATCTTAACTTCTTTCAGCCTTTCCAGACTTTTCATCTGTTGGCGGTGTGCCTCCATTTCAGCTTCCATTTGATGGCGCTGTGCCTCCCTGTTAGCTTCCATTTGATGGCGCTGTGTCTCCATTTCAGCTTCCATTTGATGGTGCTGGGCCTCCAGTTAATGGCGCTGTGCCTCCATTTGATGGCGCTGTGCCTCAATGGCAGATTCCATCTTGATTTCTGCTTTCTTGACAGCAAGTTGTTCAACAAGTTCTTTTCTTTTGGCTAGAGTATTTGAGGACTCTGATGTGTGACTGGCACTTCTGCTAGTGAAGGAAGTCCCTTGAGATTGTGGTTCCTCCTAAGGACCTAGCATAGTCTCTTGTGAAGAGCTCGTTCATTTCTTTCTCGCCTTAACTAAGATAATTCTCTCATGAACTTTATTAAACTTTAGTGACTGCAGTACATGTGTCCAGTTCCTCGTAATATCTGGGAAGGTGTTGTGAATGACCGCAGATTGACATAACTGCCATAAGCTCGTTCAGATTCTTCTATCTTTACCAGATCATTTAAGTTTTCTTTTATACTATCTTGCTTAACTTTCTACGAACATCTTTAAGATGATTTCCACTTATCATAATTCTGGTGAACCGTTTTCTTTTAATGCTGCTTCTTGCTCCAAATTTTCCTGCATTTTTGGGGTAGTTTTTATGCGTTCTGAGCGTCTTAGCTCATTTGTTTGGGGCAAGGCTATGCTGCATCAGACTCTTCTACTCAGACAGGTCCACTTGCTCTTCACCCTCTATCCTACATCTTTGTATCCTCTAACAGTGGCATGGTAATACAGGCTTGACATTTTACCTTAAATCTATAACAATATCAGGCATTAAATACTTTCACTTTAAATCAATAGCAAAAGATGCAGGCAATAAATAACTTTCACTTTAAATGCAAAGCAAAAGTGCAGGCAATTAATGACTTTCACTTTAAATGAATAGCAAAAGATGCAGGCAATAAATGACTTTCTTTTTAAATACTTTAGAGTCCGTATACTACAAACTGTCCTTGTTTTACTTTACAGTCTTTTATTCCTGAACACAAAAATGCCTTTATGCCAAAGCTATGTCAATGATAAGTAATTAACCACTTAATCACCGCCCTTAGACGAAATACGGCTATAGGGCGGTTCCTTCTTAACAGGACTCCATGGACGTCCTCGTTAGAGTCAGGTGTGCGCGCCCAACCGGGCGCGCCACGCGATCACCGGTGCTCACCGGGTCCACGGGACCCGCAGCACCGATGATCGCGGTAGGAGCCAATGGCGGCGGCTCCTTACCACTGATCGCGCCGTCCAATGACGGCGCGACCACGTGTGTAAACAAACTACGTCTCAGATCCGCGCGCCCGAGCGGGGGCGCGCACACGCGGTCACGGCGCTCGGCGGGTCCACGGGACCCGCACGTCAGTGATTCGGTAAGGAGCCAATGGTGGCGCTCCTTACCACGTGATCGCGCCTCCAATGACGGCGCGATAATGTAAACAAACCGCGTACTTGCTGACGCCGGTTCTTCCCTCCTTCCTGTACGATCGGTACAGCGTGAGAGGAGAGCGCGGATGGCTGCACAGTGTGGGATGGATCTTGACTATTGCAGTCACAGATCCATCCATCCCTGCTCAGCCATCCCGCATTAACTCCTTCCTTCCTGCGCAAAACTTGCATACCCCCCACAAACTCTGCATACCCCCCAATACTCTGCTACCCCCCAATCTTGCTACCACCCAAACTCTGCATACCCCTCAATCCTGCATACCCCCCAATATCCGCAGTACCCCCCAATACTTGCATACCCCTCAATACTCTGCATACCCCTCAATACTCTGCAATACCCCGCAGTACTCCGCAATACTCCGCAGTACTCTGCAATACCCCGCAGTACCCCGCAATACCCCGCAATACCCACAGTACCCCGCAGATCCGCAGTACCCCGCAATACTCTGAGTACCCCCCAATACTCGCATACCCCTCAATACTCTGCAATACCCCTCAATACTCATTCCGCAGTACCCCGCAATACTTGCATACCCCGCAATACTCTGCATACCCCGCAGTACCCCCAATACTCCGCAGTACCCCCCAATACTCTGCAGTACCCCCCAAACTCTGCAATAATCTGCAATATCCCGCACAATACTCCCGCACAATACTCCCGCACAATACTCCGCACAATACTCTGCAGTACCCCCGCGCAATACTCCCCGCGCAATACTCCCCGCGCAATACTCCCGGCAATACTCCCGCCAATACTTGCAATCGTTTTTTTTTCAGGCTTCCCAGCCTAGAGGGAGATGTGGGGTCTATGACCCCTATCTACTGTAAAGAGGACCTTCATGCTATATCCTATTCAAGGGATGTTTAATTCCTTGTTATAGGAATAAAAGTAACCAAAACATTTATTTTTGGGGAAAAAAGGGTCAAACTAAAATAAATAAAGTAAAATGAACAATAAAAAAAAAAAAAAAATACAGCGCCCCTGTACCCGTGTGCCGTATACAGACGCGACCGCACACGTAGTCCCGCCCACATATGAAAACGGTTTCAAACCACCATGTGAGGTATCGCTGCGAACGTTAGAGCGAGAGCAATATTTTGGCCCTAACCTCCTCTCCAATAAAAAGATGTAACCAGGAAAAACATTTAAAGCGTCGCTATGGGGATTTTTAGTCGCGTAGTTTGGCGCCATCCACAAGCGTGTGCAATATTGAAGGGTGACATGTTGGGTACTATTTACTCGGCGTAACTTATCTTTCAATGCAAAAACATTGGGCTAACTTTACTGTTTTTTTTTTTAAGCACAAAACTGTTTTGTTTCCAAAAAAAAACGCGTTCGAAAAATTGCTGTGCAAATACAATGCGAGATAAAAAGTTGTAACGGCCGCCATTGTATTCTCTAGGGTCTTTCTAAAAAACATATATAATGTTTTGGGGTTTATGTAATTTTCTGCAAATAAATAGATTTTTCCATGTAGGAAGAAATGCAGAATTGGTCTGGGGTTCCAGAACGCCTGATGGTGCTCCCTGCATGTTGGGCCTCTGTATGTGGCCACGCTGTGTAAAAGTCTCACACATGGGGTATCGCCATACTCGGGAGGAATACAGAATGTGTTTTGGGGTGTAATTTTTATGCAATGCTGTGTGTGAGAAATAACCTAATAATAGAACATTTTGTGGAAAAAAAATTAAAATAAAAAAATCTTGATTTTGCAAAGAATTGTGGGGAAAAAATGCAACTTCAAAAAACTCACGATGCCTCTTTCTAAATACTGGAATTCTTTTTCCAAAAAGGGGTCATTTGGGGGGTATTTGTACTTTTCTGGCTTTAGGGTCTTAAGAAATGAGAGAGGCTGTCGTACATCAGATGTACAAATTGATCAATTTTCAGTAATTGGTACCAACTGTAGACCCATAACTTCACCGACTAAATATTATCCAATTTTTTTTTTTTTTTTTACAAAGATTTACAGTATACATTTTAGGCCAAATTTTGAAGAAAAATTACTTTTTTCCAAAATTTTATAATAGAAATGAAGAAAAACATTTTTTTACAATTTACGTTCTTTTTTCATTTATAGCGAAAAAAATAAAAACCGCAGAGGTGATCAAATACCACCAAAAGAAAGCTTATTTGTGGGAAAAAAAGGCAAAAATTTCATTTGGTTAGAGTGTTGTATGAAGTTATTGCCATTCAAATGTGAGAGCACCGAAAGCTGAAAATTGGTCTGTTATTAAGGGGGTTTAGTGCCCAGTGGTAAGTGGTTAAAGGAAAGCTCTGACCTTATTTCTGAAGAGCAGGATACTGTGATCTGTAGGTTGCTGGAACAATTGTTAGTCTTAGAGAAGACTTGTCGTTTCTTGATGCGAAGCTTGCGCTGACTTGCGATGCTTTTCGATGCTCTGCGATGACTTGCGATGCTCTGTGATGAGTCGCGATGCTTTGCGATGAGTTACGATGCTCTGCGATGACTTGCGATGTGCTGCTGCAGGCTTTGGGCCTAGTGGCGGGAAACTAGCTGGCTGCAGTATGTGGCCTCTTCGTGGGTGGCGGTGGGTGGTCTCCCACCATGCGTATTTTTCTCTTTTCCGTGACTATCTTGCCTTTGCCGTTCTGCCACTTTAAGAGTCGGCTGCAGTTTGAGTAAACACGCTTTTATGGCCTCTATGGTAGCTCCGCTGAGGTGTCTTTACTTTTTCACTCAGGGATCAGTTGCTGCGTGGCTGTATATGCTGGCGCTGTGCAAGTTGAGGAGCGCTATCACTTTTCCCTCAAAGGGAGAAATAGTTCACCTGTGGCAGGCACAGCACTATGAAGTGCCTCATGCACTGTGGCATTAGAAGAATTGTGATATCTCTGACTTTTCAGTCCAACAAGACTGTTCATTACTGAAATTCCTCTAGCGCCGTTCTATGGAAGCAGTAGGTTTAAAGAGCACACCAAATGCTTAAAATAACTTCTTTAATAACTTCACTTCTCTTCATCTATAATGCTGCTGCTTTGCAGCAGACAGTCCATGTACAAAAACACGTGACGACTAAGTATAACAGAAAATGGTGGTTCAAATATTCAATCTTGTCATTTAACATAAGATGGTGGATATATTTCTTTCTTCAGTATTTACTCTCTCTCTCTCTCTCTCTCTCTCTCTCTCTCTCTCTCTCTCTCTCTCTGTAAGTTATCAAAGCATTCTCTGATTTCTCTGAAAGGTATAACTCTGTTGTTTGCAACTTGGTTTGCAGGGTTGTTTTTGCAGGGTTAGCTTAGTTGGTTTTGGTTTATGAATTAGGTTAGGAGGTATGATATGGTATGGTATGGTATGGTTCGTTTTGGTTTGAAGGTATGAAGGTATGGTGGAACTACAAGTGAACACACAAATAGATCAGTATACAGTTCTAACCACACTATTTACAATAAGAACATATATATATATATATATATATATATATATACCTTTTTTTATCCCCTGGCTTCCATAAAACAAGACTCTGGCCTTGTGTGTCTGCTCTCTGTCTCTGTCTCCATGTGGCTCTCTGTCTCTGTGTGGTGGAATAATCTAGCAACCCTTGGAGTATTAGGAACCTCCCAGACAGAAATGAATGCAAAGGAGGCTGTGATAGGTCAAGACTCTGCTCAATGTGAGATTAGCTGTGATTGGGCCAAGGCTTCTGATGAGTCACAAAAGCTTAACTCTATGCCTGCTGGCATGAATTCAACTGTGTTATTCCTTACTTCCTGCTGCCATACAAACAAATGACTCTTAAAGGCATATTTTTTCTTTTCCTTCTGTGAACACAACTTACAACTGTTATATGACATCCAAGCACAAAATCACAGTGAATAACTCTGCTTTTGTCTCTCACATATAAACATGTGCACTACATTAGGTTCTTAGCAGGCTTAGCTGTATATACATGTAGGTTATATTAGCTACCTAGGACAGGTTCTAGCTGGCCAGCTACACTATTATAGTTACAATTGAATACATTGGGTAATTATAAATGATCCCTTAAAAGATCCCTTCCCTTATGTGTTTTTACTTATAATGCACAAATGCATGCCTTTTATACACTGTTAATTTTCTTGCCAACTTCTAAAACACAAATAGAATTACATTTACATCCCACCTCAATAATGACATCTCGTATATAATAGTCATCCGTTCTGAGCCTCCTAATTCAACAACAAAAAATGCATCATTGAAAAAAATATATATATATTGCAAAGTTGTTCTGTATATAACTGAGCAAATGCGGGACTGCATCCTCTATGTTACACTCAACAACCATGCTGTAATTTCCATTTTTAACGGCATAGTATTTTGTTTGGCGAACAAATGTTGAGCTGCTAAAATTAAAAAACACTAAATAATGACATACAGAATTTCCCCTTGTGAACTCCTTTAATTAGTTACTACAATGAACAGCTTTGTGTATATGAATACAGTGGTCCTCAGTAAGTAAGTGGAAATCACTTTTCAGTGCTTGTAGAAACAATGGGGCTACTGTGTTCTGGAAATGGGGCTTGTCCCATATTTAGAAGAATCTGGTTTTAATATAGCTTCAGATATGCAACGGACATTGCATTCTGTTTCTGTAGGCTTAACAACAGAGATACAACTTCCCTTTCTACAACAACTGCTTCATTGTATTGTAAAAATGTAAGACTTTCACAAATACCACCCTGCAAAGAAAAATAAATGGCTGTTGCATATTCAAAGTTGTTCTAAAAGCAGGTACACAGCAATTTTAGAGTGTATGTAAAATCAGTCACTGTAAAATATTTTTCTTGAAAAGAATAATAAGGGATACAGGATTCAGAGACTGTTGGGATACACTGCAGCCTAACCAGTGGCGGCTGGTGAAGTTTTAGGATGGGGGGCGCAAGACCCCGCCCCTCCACGTTGGCCCCTACCGCTTCTAGTAAGCCACACCCCTTATATAATCCACCTACTCCATCCCCTGTATTCCTCTTGCGTCCACTCATAGTTTCAGGAGTATACAGCTCAGCATCACAGGACAGAGTATATAGCCCCAGCATCACAGGACAGAGTATATAGCCCAAGCATCACAGGACAGAGTATAAAGTCCCAGCATCACATATCATGGTATATAGTGTAGCCTTATCAGATAGGCACAAACAAACTGAAAAATTACACTGTTAGTAATGAGGGATTTACTCCATAATGAGGGGTTCCCATCTGTAAATCGCACGTATCTGCATTCTGCAACCTGTAAATCGCACATATCTGCATTCTGCACCCTGTAAATAGCACATATCTGCATTCTGCACCCTGTATATCGCACGTATCTGCATTCTGAACCCTGTAAATAGCACATATCTGAATTCTGCACCCAGTAAATAGCACATATCTGCATTCTGCAACCCCCCCAATCAGGTCAGCTAAAGTGCTACACTATACACATGGCATGGGGGGTGGTGGACACAGCAATCACCCCCCCCCCCGACTAACACAGGGTGGCAGGGCAGACAGACACACTCCTCCAGGCTCCAGCCTCTTCTTCTTACAAGTACAACACTACTACAAGTCCCAGCATTAAAAAAAACAAAACAAGGAATGACCACTCATCCTCCTTGTAGTTCTCCATCTTCTCCTGGGGCTCAGGTGCATGCTATCCACCATCTTTGTCCAGTTTTTCTCTCACTGCTGGGACTTGTAGTCCCATAGAAAGTGAATTGCATGCACCTGAGCCCCAGGAGAAGATGGATACTATAACCTGCTGGGACTTGTAGTTCTCCATCGTCTCCGGGCGCTCAGGTGCATGCAATCCACCATCTTTGTCTAGTTTTTCTCTTACTGCTGGGACTTGTAGTTCTCCATCTTCTCCTGGTGCTCAGGTGCATGCAATCCACTATCTATGGGGGGAGGATGGGATCAGTGTCAGTGCCCGGGGGGATGGTGGGATCACTGTCAGTGCCGGGGGGGATGGTGGGATCAGGGTTAATGCCGGGGGGGGTGGGATCAGGGTCAGTGCCGGGGGGGGGGGATGGTGGGATCAGTGTCAGTGCCGGGGGGTGAGTCCCTTAATATTAGCAGTCCCCCCCTTAGAGACCCCATTAGCTGAGAGTTCTTATATGTATCAGCACCCCCCCTACTAGCACTTGACGGGGCCCAGGGGAATGGGGTCCAGAATGCTGCTGCTAGTGGAAGAGCGAGAGTGCATTCAGGCAGGCTGCTGCAGCAATTCTGTCTGATCGGCACATTGAGGTGGGGGGGGGGACTTGAAGCTGTTGCGAGTGCACAGTGCACACTGCTACTCCGGAGCGGACTCAGAGTGAACTGCAGGGGGGCTTTGCCACTGCTGGCGCTGGTGGAGGCGGGGCTGGCTGGCTGGCAGTACTGGCTAAAACTAGGAAGTATTCAGCTGCGGGGCTCGGTGGCGGTGCTGCTGGCACTGGTGGTGGTGGGGCTGGCATGCAATTGGATGCGGGGGTGCTTCTGGTGCTGGCGCGGGGGATGGAGCCGGTCTCTTCCACACTTGCCTTCAATGGTTAGCGCCATTCCTCTATGACGCCCCCACACACTCTCCAGATACCAGAATACCGGAAATGATAACTGTAATGGCACTGCCCACTGACCTCTACTCCGGTCCCCGCCGTGCCAATCCCATGACAGCTAGTGGGCATGCTAGCAAATTAAAGGACAGTGGAAGTGTGTGCGGGTGCACAGCTTGCGTCCTGCACACGCCCTAAACACAGGCAAATCAGCGTCCCAGCCTGCAATCAGCTGATTGCAGGCTGGGAAGCTTCCCATAGACCGCCGCATGTCCGGTGCCTGGTCACTCTTAAAGTGACATTTTTTTTTTTTACAGCTTGGGGTGGCGGTGCCCGAGTGCCCCTATGGACGGGCCACCACTGAGCCTAACAGAGGATTTGGACACTGGCAAACAAAAAACAGTGACCAGTGTATTTAAGTTTTGTGCTGCTCTAGGCAAGACTAAAATCGGGTGATGCTTTAAAATCCTTTACAGGTTACCACTTTCGATTTGCAGAGATGGTCTAGTGCTAGAATTACTGCCCATGATATGTTGTTCGTGGTGATACACATGTCCACCTTTGCATGCAAGCACTGGAGGATGGGAGCACTTTACTTTTTTTATAATTATTATTTTTACTTTAATACATTTTTATTTAATTTTTTATACTTTTGCTCTAATATTTTTTTTTATCACTTATGTTGCTGTCACAAGGAATTGTGACAGGTACTCTTTATGGATAAATCTGGGGTCTATAAGACCCCAAATTCCTCCTCTGCCCTTAAAAGCATTTATAACACCAAGATTTGTGTTTTTTTAAATGATTTACATTTTTAAAAATGCCTCCAATGGTTTCTGAGTAAACCTGCAAGTGATGTCATGCCATTGTTTTAGGTTTTCTGATACGAACAGCCGAGTAAAGCCAATCCCGGTTTTGCTTGGCTGCTTGAAGAAGGACGATAGCCCTTGCTGCAGAGAAAGGGAACCATGGTCCAGAAAAATGGTAAGCTGTGTCGGGGAGGGCTGTATTTTGTGATAGAGGGCCACCTCCCTTTATACTGTGTTCCTCGCTGAACGGGCGAACAGGCAATGTTCGAGTTGAACATGAGTTTGACTCGAACTGGAAGCTCATCCCTACTCATGAAGTCTGTTTCTGATTGTTTGGTCAGAGACATTTACACCAGGCCTGGCCTGCTGGGGCTAAAAAATGGGCGTTTGTTTGCTGTAACAGGAAAGCCTGCCAGTAAAAAAAATATGTAAAACACCCTGCAGAAATGGGTGAGCCATGGTGGTCCGGAAACCGCAGACAAACTTGTAGACCTGGTTGAAAGGTACCTAACAACAGAGAATTTGTCCTCTCCACCAGAGACGCACAGACTTTCCACCCCAAGACCAGACCCTCCCCACCTATAGGTAAGACTGCATCAAGGGATGGGGGTGGAGAGAGGGACCAAAGAGCAACTAGAGGTATTATCAGGACTACTGCTAATGTTTGGCGAGAGCGGCCTGGAAGACCCATCCCACAGGAGAGGACCAGAAGGTTGATTTGTTACCGTTGCCGGGAAGAGGGACATGTAGCAGCGGTTTGCCCAGCGGGTGATGAACCCATGCAGTGTGACTTTCTGACAGAGAGACGACAGTCCATTTTTGCAACCACATGCACTGCAGTGAAGGGGAATGAGAAACCTTTATGTAGAATGTGCTTAGATGGTAAATATGTTGTGGTATTGTTAGATTCAGATAGCCTGGTCACCTTGGTGAAAAGTGATCTAGTGGTGGGAAAAACCTTACATCCTAGGAAAATGGCTGTAGTTTGTGTACATGGGGACACTCGAGAATATTCGGTTTCCTTTGAAACCTCCCTCGGTAACTTGTGTCACCAAGTGGGTTTAGTTCCCAAACTGCCACATGACGCCATTGTGAGAAGGGATTTCCCAAAGTTCTGGGAACTCTGGGACTGCCCAGATTCCCCAGTAGGTGGTTCTTCTGAGCTTGAAAATCTACTCCAGAATCCTCTAACTGTGAGGATTCTCCTGAGTTTCCGTTCTGAGTCTTAGCAGGGGAAACACCAGTCCCTAGGGAGGAGCCTGCTACCTCAGAAGAGGAACAGCGAGCAATAGAGTTTGATGACCTCGAAGTGCACAGAGAAAATGTTATCACTGAGAAATTGAGGGACCCGACATTGCTTAGAGCCCGGGAGAATGTAGTAAAGATAGATGGGGAGTTAGTTAACCCTGACGAGAGGGTTGCCCTCCCTTACTTCATTATTGAAAGGGACCTGTTATATCGAGTGTCACAAAGGATAGAGGACATCATTGAGCAACTGGTAGTGCCTAAACCGTACCGCAAGATGGTTTTGGAACTGGCCCATGGGCACATTCTTGGGGGACATTTGGGAGCAGAAAAAACCCGGGAGAGAATCACCCAGTGGTTTTATTGGCCTGGAATCACTAAGGAAGTGTAATTGTACTGCTCTTCCTGTTCAGTGTGTCAGAATACTGCACCCATGCCACATTTCAGCAGTCCGTTAGTACCCCTGCCCATTATCGAGGTCCCTTTTGAGAGGATCGCCATTGACTTGGTTGGCCATTTACTGAAGTCCACTAGAGGGCACCAGCAAATGTTGGTAATAATGGACTATGCCACCCGTTACCCAGAAGCGATTCCTCTCCGAAACACCTCTGCTAAAACCATTGCCAAAAAGCTATTTCAGGTTTTCAGCCATGTGGGTCTTCCTAAGGAAGTCCTAACTGACCAGGGCAACCCGTTTATGTCTAGGGTGACCAAAGAACTTTGTAAACTCCTGAAAGTGACCCAATTACATACATCAGTATATCACCCTCAAACAGACGGGTTAGTGGAAAGGTTTAATAAAACTTTAAAACAAATGTTGAGGAAGGTGGTGGATAAGGACGGAAAGAATTGGGATTATCTGCTCCCTTATCTGATGTTTGCTATAAGAGAGGTTCCCCAATCGTCCACAGGGTTCTCTCCGTTTGAGCTACTGTATGTATACTGTATACTGCACCTCTGAGGTCTACTGGACATTGCCAGGGAAACATGGGAGAGTGAGAGTTCCCCTCATCGAAGTGTGATTGAACATGTGGCACAAATGCAAGATAGAATTGCTCAAGTGATGCCGATTGTGAAGGAACATTTATGTGACTAAGAATGACTAAGTGAAAGTCAAATTACCATGCATTGATGAAAATTGTAATGCATCCAACAAAAAATACATTAAGGTACATAAATCATATGTGAGTCCCTCTAGTGGGAGGAACAGAAAGTGTGCCTAGCTGGCACGTTCATCAGATGGATCTGATGAACCAGCGGATGCTGAGAAACGCGTCATCCCATTGGTTGGCCCGAGGTTCGACGTCACTTCCGGTCGTACGGCGACGGATTGCGCTTCATGCTGGAACGCACAGCGCGTCCTAACTAGGATACACGGCTCCTGGACCCCCTGTTGCTTCTCCTAGGCTTCCCCAGGATGGGCTCTTACATCTCCCATGACTTGGCCAAGTCAGCCTGCCTGGACCTTTGCAGCTGTGGACAATAGGTGTGACACCGGACCAGTCATTAACCCCCTATGTGCCTATGCTCTCATTGTCTTGTGAGTAAGCCAATTCACTGTTTACTAATTTACTTCATTAAATCCTTATTTACTGCACTTAGTTTGGCGCATGTCCTTCTTGTTTACATGTTGGCTGTGTTGGCCTGGAAATAAAGCATTGGAAAAACCTTTATTGACTGTCTGGACCTTCGCTCACTACTTTGTTCCTGCATCACACCCCTAGACAACGCTAGGGTAACTTAATGTGCCGATCCCAATAATCAATCAGCGGCTTCTTCGGGGGTAGCTCTACATTTCAAAACAAGAAATATTCACATTCCGTGAAATTCTAATTGCGGAACTTCTTGGGAAAGTTAATAAATTCCAACCACTAAGTTTTCTTTACTCTTTAAAAGTACACTCTAGTTAAATTGTAGTAAACCTCAGATACGAAATATGAACAAAGAATATCCCTCTATAGCGTGTACATGTCTCAATAAGGAGAACATAGGGGTCGTTTCACTAAAGCCCTGTACACATGATCGGATATCTGATGGAATCGAATCCAATGATTTTTTTGTTGGATATCCAATGAAGCTGACTTTCATCAGTCTTCCCGACCATCAGTCAAAAATCTGATCGTGCCAAAATCCAAAAAAAAATAAAAAAAATGAAGTTCAATGCTTGCGAGCATGCGTCGACTTGATTTTGAGCATGCGTGGATTTTTGACCGATGGAGTTCCATTCAGACGATTGGATTTTTCTATCAGTTTTTTATCCATAGGAACATTTTTAAACATGTTCTATTTTTGGAAATAAAACCGATGGGGCCCACACACATATAGTTACATAGTTACATAGTTAGTCAGGTTGAAAAAAGACACAAGTCCATCCAGTTCAACCATAAAAAAAAATAAACAAACAAAATAAAACACAGTACATCCCATAGACCCAACTCCATACCCACAGTTGATCCAGAGGAAGTTAATCCAGAGGCAAAAGGCAAAAAACCCCAGCAGAGCGATGATCCAATTTGCTGCTGGAGGGGAAAAAGTTCCTTCCTGATCCCCCGAGAGGCAATCGGATTTACCCCGGATCAACTTTACCTACAAAACTTAGTACTCCGTTATATTATGTTCATTTAGGAAAGAATCCAGGCCTCTCTTAAAGCAATCTACTAAGCTGGCCAGAACCACCTCCGGAGGGAATCTGTTCCACATTTTCACAGCTCTTACTGTGAAGAAACCTTTCCGTATTTGGAGGTGAAATCTCTTTTCCTCCAGACGTAAAGAGTGCCCCCTTGTCCTCAGTGTTGACCTTAAAGTGAATAACTCAACACCAAGTTCACTATATGGACCTCTTATATATTTGTACATGTTGATCATATCCCCCCTTATTCTCCTCTTCCCAAGAGTGAATAAATTCAGTTCCTCTAATCTTTCCTCATAGCTGAGCTCCTCCATGCCTCTTAGGCCTCGTACACACGATCAAATCTGTCCGCTGGAAACGGTCTGCTGGACCGTTTCAGCAGACAGATTTGATCGTGTGTACGGCCGAGCCGACGGATTTGGCCACCCGACAGATTTCAAAGCATGCTTTGAAATCTATCGGGTGGGAATCCGTCCGCCCGACATGTCTGCTGGTTAGTACACTTACCAGCAGACATGTCGTCCCGCACCGCCGCCGAATGGATTCGGCGCATGCGCGGAAGTGTTTTACTTCCTGGTGCTGTGACGTGAAGGCGTCAACGTCACCGCCACGTCACCGACACATCAGCGCGCCGTCTGCTGGCGGGGATTTTGGTTTGCTCGTGTGTACACGCGAGCAAACCAAAATCCCAGCAGACAGATTTGTTCAAATCTGTCGGACAGACAGATTTGAACAAATCTGTCTGCTCGTGTGTACGAGGCCTTATCAGTTTAGTTGCTCTTCTCTGCACTTTCTCCAGTTCTCCGATATCCTTTTTGAGAACTGGTGCCCAAAACTGGACTGCATATTCCAGATGAGGTCTTACTAATGATTTGTACAGGGGCAAAATGATATCTTTATCTCTGGAGTCCATACCTCTCTTAATACAAGAAAGGACTTTGCTCGCTTTGGAAACCGCAGCTTGGCATTGCATGCCATTATTGAGCTTATGATCAACTAAAACCCCCAGATCCTTCTCCACTACAGATCCCCCCAGTTGTACTCCCCCTAGCATGTATGATGCATGCATATTCTTAGCCCCTAAGTGCATAACTTTACATTTAACAACATTAAACCTCATCTGCCACTTAGTCGCCCACTTAGACAGAGCATTGAGGTCGGCTTGTAAATTGGAGACATCCTGCAAGGACGTTATTCCACTGCATAGCTTGGTGTCATCTGCAAAAACAGAAATGTTACTTTGGATCTCAGACCCAATATCATTTATAAATATATTGAAAAGTAAGGGACCCAACACCGAACCTTGGGGTACACCACTGATAACCTTGGACCATTCAGAGTATGAATCATTAACCACAACTCTCTGAATTCTGTCTTTCAGCCAGTTTTCTATCCATTTACAAACTGATATATCCAATCCTGTAGACCTTACCTTACACATGAGCCGTGTGTGGGGAACTGTATCGAACGCTTTTGCAAAATCCAAGTATACCACGTCCACTGCCACGCCTCTGTCCAGGGTTTTACTTACCTCTTCATAAAAGGAAATCAGGTTTGTCTGACAACTTCTGTCCTTCATGAATCCATGCTGTCTGCTGCTTAAATAGTTTGTTTCCAGCAAGAACTCATCCATGTGGTCTTTTATTAAATGTTCCAGTATCTTCCCAACTATAGAAGTTAAACTAACAGGTCTATAGTTACTTGGTAAAGACTTTGGCCCAGATTCATAAAGCAATTACGCCTGTCTAACTGGTGTTAGACAGGAGTAATTTCAAATTTTGCGCGCCGTATCACTAGTTTGAATCCTCAAACCATGATACGGCGGCTTCGGGCTTCGATCCAAGAGGCTTACGTCTTCGTAAGCCTTCGGATCTACGCTGCGATATTTTTGCGGCCGCTGGGAGGAGTTCGCGTCGTTTTGATGCGTCGGGATATGCAAATGTGTTTTTACGGCGATCCACGAAGATACGAGCGGTCTTCGCAATCGCTTACGTCTGGGTTTTTTTTACGTACTGTTAGACCAGCTTTTTGCTGGTCTAACGGTGCGTAGCCCATGTTAAGTATGGCCGTCGTTCCGGCGTCAAATTGAATTTTTTTTTTGTTTTTTTTGTTTACGTAACTCGTTCGGGAATAGAAATGTCCGTAAACGACGCTACTCAAACAACGAATGACGTAACGACGTGATTTCGCGCAATGCACGGCGGGAAATTTGCGAACGGAGCATGCGCAGTTCGATCGCCGCGGGAACGCGCCTATTTTAAATCCTTCACGCCCCCTACTCGCGTAGATGGATTGCGACAGGAGAAATACACTACGCCGCCGTCGTTTACTGGACAAAATCTACCTGGATTCCACGTAGAGCCAGGTAAAAAACGGCGGCGTAGTGTATTTCTGATACGCTACGAGAATCTAATTCTCTATGAATCTGGGCCTTTGTTCCCTTTTTAAATATAGGCACCACATTGGCTCTACGTCAATCCAGTGGTACTATTCCTGTCATTAATGAGTCCCTAAATATTAGATACAGTGGCTTTGAAATTTCAGAGCTCAATTCTTGTAGGATCCGTGGGTGGATGCCATCTGGTCCAGGTGCTTTATCCACCTTTATTCTGTCTAAATATTTCTGGACCATATCACTTTTGAGCCATTGTGGATTTGGGGCTGTGTCACTCCCACCCCCATTATGGACATGAGCTCCCCCATTCTCCATTGTATACACAGAGCTGAAGAAAGCATTTAATAAATTTGCCTTCTCTATGTCCTCAGTCACCCAGTCTAGATTATTTTGTAAAGGGCCTACATGCTCAGACTTGACCTTTTTACTATTAATATATTTAAGATATTTTTTGGGGTTTGTCCTACTATCTTTTGCAATCTGTCGTTCATTTTGAAATTTTGCATCCTTGATTTCCTTTTTACATATTCTATTATATTCTTTGTAACATTTAAACGACACTAGTGTTCCTTCATTTTTATATTTTTTAAAAGCTATTTTCTTATTGTTTATAGCTTTTTTAACTTTGACCGTGAGCCACATAGGTTTTATCTTTAGCCTTTTAAACTTATTGCCCATGGGAATATACTTTGCAGTGAGGTTCCAAAGAGTCTTTTTGAAGAATTCCCATTTCTGTTCTGTGTTCATCGGTGCCAATATTCCCTCCCAGTCCAAGCCCTGGAGAGCAGTCCTCATGCTTTGAAAATTTGCTCTCTTGAAATTAAGTGTTTTTATCTTTCCTGTATGTATTTCTTGCTTATAGTTTACATTAAACGAAATCATGTTATGATCACTGCTACCCAGGTGCTCCTTTATCTGAACATTAGTAATAAGCTCTGCATGGTTTGAGATTACCAGGTCCAACAGAGCATCATTCCTAGTTGGGGCCTCAATAAACTGGACCATAAAATTGTCCTGCAATAGGTTTTTTAAATTTTTTGTCCTTTAACTGTCCCAGAAATTCCATTATTCCAGTCAATTTCTGGGTAGTTAAAATCCCCCATTATTATTACCGTCCAGCCCTTGCAGCCCTTTCCATCTGTGCAAGGGAGCCGAGTCTCCACCTCCTCATTAACATTGGGTGGTCTATAACAAACTCCAATGATTAACTTTGAACTACGCACATCTGTATGCAGTTCCACCCATAAACACACACGATCGGTTTGTCCGATGAAAACTGTCCATCGGTCGATTTTCAGTGGATAAACCGATCATGTGTACAGGGCTTAGGAGTTAAATAAATAATGTCTAATCTTATGCGGTAAAACACAGCATGCGGTAGCAATTGTGCATATGTTCAAATCACTAGAGCCTCATACACAACCAGAAAACTGCCATGACAGCTTTTGGCCTGGAAAAATGGCCTTGTGTATGCTCCATGGCAGTTTTCCCGACAGGAAAACCGCGGGAATCGTGGCAGGAAAAATTAGAACATGTTCCTTTTTTTTCCAGCCGCGATTCCCGGCGTTTTTTCCCCCGGTAATTTCCCTATGGGAAACACTATGCTGGAGCATACACACGGCCGGGATTCACGGCCAAAGCTCTCACCGCAGTTTTCCCGACAGGAAAACCTCTGGTGTGTACAGGGGGAAAGTTACCGAGCAGGTTCTCGATTTTCCCTGCAAACTTTTTACTGCTGGGAATCCCGGTCGTGTGTACATGGCTTAAGAATTTGTAGTTAAATACATAATAATGTGGTATTTGTTTGATTTAGCGGTAATTACCGCATTAGCTTATGCCGCGTCCTTAACAACCGATGACTCATCAGCTGTCAGTTGACTTCCCCGCTGACAGCTGATTGCAGAAAAAAAAAAGAAGACAGTTAAAAGGTATTAAAAAAAAATGTGTGCCGCCCTCACCAATATCAATACCAGATCCTTATCTGGACATGCAGTTCGGCAGGTCAGGAAAGGGGGGGTACAGATCAGTTCCCCCCCCTCCTGAACCATGGGGCAGGTGGGTGCTTGCTCAGTTTTTGACTAATCTTTAATAACAAAATACATAAAAATAGTGTCGCGTATGTCATGAATGTCATGAATGTGAATCCACTGTCAATCACACTGTCTGCCGCCACCTGCTGGACCCAAAAATGAAAAAGAAAATGACTGCGAGAGTGTACATTTTTTTTACCGCTCTGGTCCATTTGTGAATTGAACTTAAGAGCTTTTTATGAAGTATTTACTGAGAGTACTGCATAATTGTTATGGTTTTAATTTTTTTGGCGGGAATTGGACTTAGTTTACCGCATGCAATAATTAATGCAAATGAGTAACATGTTACCTTTATTGCATGCGGTAAACATTAGTGAATTGACCCTTAAAAGGTTGTAAAGGATTTTTTTTTTACCTAAATAGCTTCCTTTACCTTAGTGCAGTCCTCCTTCACTTACCTCATCCTTCCATTTTGCTTTTAAATGTCCTTATTTCTTCTGAGAAATGCTCACTTCCTGTTCTCTCTGTAACTCACCACCGTAATGCGAGGCTTTCTTCCTGGTGTGGAGAAAAACTCTTGACGGGGAGGGGGCGAGCAGGAGTGTCAGGATGCCCACTAACACACTCTATCTGTAAAGTAGAGAGTGTCCTGACTTGCCTGTTCTCCCCTCCCACCTCAAGATGCTTTCTCCACACCGGGGAGAAAGCCTTGCATTACTGCGTGTAGTTACAGACAGAAGAACAGGAAGTGAGCATTTCTCAGAAGATAATAAGGACACATTAAAACCAAAATTT